>WAAB01020136.1:0-16541 GCA_013389865.1 Piaya cayana
TTAGCCCCACTAGGAGACCCATGGGCACCAACCTTAGCTACCGTGTCAGGGTGTGCACGAACCACCCTGTGATCAAAGAATCCAAAGCCCCTTTCCTCACAGCAGGCTCGGAGACAGGCATTAATCGAGTTCTTTTTTGTAACTTGCGGGTCCGCTCCATTTAGCCTAGGGATGGAGCAGAACATTATTATCTAACTAAACAAAGCTGAAAAGATGGATGAAAAAGAGGAATCTTTGAAGCAGCAGTGGTTCTATTGAAGTGACCAGGGCACTGTAACATTGCAGAACTCAGATGCTTCCCAGGTATACTGCAACTTCCGATGATACTGAAAGATATATGTGGCTAAAAGCTCCTTTTGTCACTTGAAAAGCTCGAGTTTGTCTCAAGATTCTTATTTTATATTTAAATCTTCAATTCTTCAAAGATTTAAAAGAATATAAGGGCCAAACACCTACCCCTATTTTCAAACTATGCCTTTCTGTTCTTATTATTTCCATTTTTCAGAATTGCATAGAACAAAATCCACTCTGCAGTTACAGCTGCTTCTCCTAATCACTGCAACTGGCAGAGGAGCACCAAGAGGACACATAAGATAGACCCAGCACCAGGGCTGATCATTTTGACTAGATGTGTTAGCACTCCCTTGTTGTCATCAATCTGAAACTTCTAGGAGGGATAGAATAGTCCCAGCTCTGCCTTTTCTCAACTATCAAACAAGCCAAACTGTCACCTGGTGGCACAAGTTAACTATATGACAAAGATTACCACAGTGTAAATAGCTACCCACAGAAAAATAGATTTAGCTTTGTCGTGTACTGATCAGTTTCTACCTAGTTACAAAAAAAAACTCAGAGAAAAGCCTGAAGATGAAAAATTCTGATGTGCTTCACTTTGACAATCACATACTTATATCTGGTATGCAACATTTTTCCTGGCACCTGAAAGCTATGATTTTTTTCAGCCTGGAGAAGGATCAGGGGAGACCTTAGAACAGCCTTCCAGCTACAGAAAAACTGGGGAAGGGCTCCTTATCCAGGAACGTAGAGATAGAATGACAGGTAATGATCTGAGACTGAAAGAAAGGAGATTGAGATCTTAGGAAGAAATGTTTTCCTATGAGGGTGGTGAGGCACTGGCACAGGTTGCCCAGAAAAGTGGTGGCTGCCCTATTCCAGGAGGTGTTCCAGGCCAGGTTGGATGGGGTTTTCAGCAGCCTGATCCAGCAGAAGGTGTCCTTGCTGTTAGTGCAGTGGTTGAAACTGAATGATCTTTAAGGTTCCCTCCAACTCAAAACATTCCAGGTTTCTGTATGTACTATCTTAGAAGATGGCCAGTAAGGACAAGAAAGTTCTGTTTGTTTCCTTAAATAAATAAATATATATATGTATTTAAACCCACAACAGAGATTGACTTCAGAGCAACAGAGTAATGATGTACAGTCATCTATAGAAAGTTAGTGAACCAGATAAATGCTTGGTCACTAAGAGAATGGACATTAAAAATTGAACCATATAGACAAAATGAAATAAAAAAGCTTTTACTTTTAATAGAATACCCTTTTGTCATTAGATAAGGGAGGTCAGTGTGCAATGGGATAAAACCCTAGATGCACAGGAAATAAAATTTTTACCAACAGGAAAACAGTTACATACTTCAATTTAACAAAATTGAATAAACGCTTAAAGTCTAATTCAGGCCTTCTTGGGGTTTAGGCACTATTGACTTCAATCTGCAGTATTTGGCTTAGAAAAAGCTGCTGTCCTTAATAAGCACCTGGTTGTGCTGTGTGTACGTGTACCCATCACCAAAGTTTGCAGTGACACACTGCAGGTGCTACTACAATGTTAGGCATGGATTATTCAATAGCATCAGGATGCCCATTGTCTCTGCCACAGGTTACTCAGGACAGACTTATTTTCCCTCTTGCATACACCAGGACTTTTCTTCTGTTCCTGCAGTGACTGATATTCAGCTCAACTATCTGATTCAATAGTAAGACTGAGAATCATAGAACCATTTAGGTTGATAAATACTTTTAAGAGTCCAACCCAAGAAGTCTCTTTCCAAAAAAGACAAAAAGTCTGGTTATCCTCCGGATAGACTACCATTTTTGCAGTTCATCAAGACCTTATTCCTCACCAGCACTGTTAAAATTCACTGTTGTACTGTTGAGCTCCTCTGAAAGAAATGCCTAAACCATTCCATTTATATACCACAAAAAGAATTTTTTCCCCCCAGTTTGTGAACTTAGAATGAATTGTTTGAAATGTTTCAAATCCATTGTCATTTACACTTTCGTGGCCTTAAACAAAATAAACCCTGTTTCCAGTTTAAGTCTCTTCAAAGAGGAACCTCATAAAGTTAGGTGTATTAAGTGCTGGGTCCAGTCCTTTTCAATGTCTTCATCAGTGACCTGGATGAAGGCATTGAGTGCACTCTTAGCAAGTTTGCAGACAACACTAAACTGGGTGGAGGTGTGGATCTGCTGGAGGGTAGGGAGGCTCTGCAGAGGATCTGAACAGGCTGGACTGCTGGGCTGAGACCAATGGCATGAGGTTTAACACGGCCAAATGCTGGGTCCTGCACTTGGGGCACAACAACCCTATGCAGAGCTACAGACTGGGAAAAGTCTGTCTGGAGAGCTGCCTGGAGGAAAGGGACCTGGGGGTGTTGGTTGACAGCAGACTGAACGTGAGCCAGCAGTGTGCCCAGGTGGCCAAGAAGGCCAATGGTATCTTGGCTTGNGGGAGCTGGCCTCTTCTCCCAAGTGACAGGGAACAGGACAAGAGGGAATGGCCTCAAGATCTGCCAGGGGAGATTTAGGCTGGACGTTAGGAAAAAACCTTTCACAGAAAGGGTCATTGGACATTGCAACAGGCTGCCCAGGGAGGTGGTTGATTCACCTTCCCTGGAGGTGTTTAAAGTACAGGTGGACGAGGGATTGATAGGAATGGTTGGACTCGATGATCCTGTGGGTCTCTTCCAACTTGGGTATTCTATGATTCTATAAGTTTCCAAAGCTTAACCTTCTTTCTTTAAAGAACCATGGAAGAGTTTCCTGGGATTCATTACAAGTACTTTACAAAGAAGTGTTAATTATCTGATCTAAGTTTACAGTTGTTCTACTTTTTTTTTTCCCAGAACATAGCATATTAATTTCATGCTGCCTCCTTAGAAATTGTTATTAAAGCAGCAATTGAAGCTTAAACAAATTCAAGCCATCTTTATGTTGAACATATGCCTCAATAGCATAACACTGTCCAGTATAGACTATTGCCCCATCCCTGGAGATACTCAAAACCATGTTGTTTGGGGCTTTTAGCAACCTGATCCAGTGGAAGGTGTCCCTGCCTATAATGGTGAGTATGGGGGTGGAACTCTAAGGTCCCTTCCAACCCAAACCATTCTATGATTCCATGAAAGAAAGATGAGCCCAGTGTCAAAGAAAGAAAATAACTCATCCAATGTTAGATATTTCTTTTAGAGTAATTCCTAGTATGTCTGCAAAAATTGCCCAAGGAAAGTATTTTCTACTGAGTGCAAGTTGTGCCAATTCTCAGTAGATCTCTGTCTGTTGCCCTCTGGAGTGTTTTGAAAATTATTCATTTCAGTGTCAATAAAAACCTTTGGACATTTTCTGTCAGCCTAAATAGCAAACTATGGGTTTATTTGAAGGGCTACTGGACCTACTGGAAATTTACAGAGATAATCTTTGTACTCCCAGTGTCCAGACATTACAGTATCACAGAAGGTAAGTGGCCATGTCAGCAGGTTTTCAGGTATTAGGCTACCTCTGAGAAAAATCATTGCGTTGCAGGACACTAGAGACAGCTGGGAATGTTTCCCTCCTTATGAGGTAAGGACAACTGAGGAAAATGGATGAGATTTTTCTTCATTTCTGTCTATGTCCATACACAAAGAAAACATTTCATTTCTGAACAGGGTATAAAGCAACCTGTCTAAAATAAACAAGTCTGGTTTAAGGAAAAAAAAAACAACTATGAAATGGCAAGGACTGCTGCTAGTATCTATAAGAAGTGCTTCCATACAGTGGGCAAGGTACATTTGAAATGACAGGACAAGATAAATATAGATGCGTGTTAGCAGCTTCCACTGACTCACAGAATATCAATTCCAAGTTTAATGTTTTCTACTGCTGCAGTTGGTCTAAAACAAACCCTTCTATGACCAAATGTTTAGAGGAAAGGGCTGGGAAGAGGCATAATTCTGCTCCTGAATAACTTACTTGTTTTTCAACCTTGGTGATCTCAATTCAAATTCCTGCCTTATGAATGAGTTAATTGTTTTAACTTTCATGGCCAACAAACCCAAACTTTAGATTTCTGTGGCAAGGAAACATTATTGCCGGGTTAATGGAAAATACACAAAACCAAATTCCCCTTGCCTACCAGGAGGACAGCAGATTCCCAAAAGAGCCTTCTAGGGATACTTGGTGCATTGTTGCATATATGAAACAAAACAAGTGGGTTTGCTGTGGCCAAACTTTGCATTCTGACAATATCAAACATTAGCACATTTTCAACAACAGTGCAAATCCAAATGCCAAAAGCTATAACTTGGGGCTTTGCAGCTCAAAAGCATCCCTCAAGCTATCAGGGAAGTGAACCACCAAAGCTAAGGGCTTATTGTGGTGCAATGAAATTTCAGTTCTATCTGCTTGTATAATTTCCACATATGAAGTGCTTATGAAGAGTAATAAGCCTGATAACTGGCTATAGGAGCATTTTTAATATTGTCTTGTAACAATTCCATTGTCCAATTGATGGAAAATACCAGAAAACTCAGTGAGTATGAACTAAAGCTTCAGTTCATGAAGAGTTTCAGGGTAGACATTCCCAAGTGCTTGAAATTCCAGGTTTAGGCATAGAGTCCAGGGAAACCTATAAGGTGCCTACGGGGTAAAGGGCTCACTGATACAATGAAAAAAATCATGATCCACTGCAAGATATCCCAGGACCAGTCTCATTTGTGGTAAAATACCACACATATCCCACAAAGTTGGCAAAAATGAAGGTATGAAGAGTCATCTTATGACATTTCCAAACAGTATCAGCTTCAGAGTAACAACTAAAGGAAAAGGAATTCTGCAATTCAAGGCTTTTTCCTAAACAGTAATGTAAGAAATAGCTCAATATCTATCTATTTCAAACTTGAGGGTGTCTCATTTTGTACAAGAGTTGCTCTGAAGTCCATGGAGCCTGTGAACCTGTTGCAAGAAACATGATAATAATCTGAGGGGAGAGCTCACATCTGCAGAAGGAATGGCAACGAATCCATGGAGAACAAATTGTTCCATGAGGGCAGAAGCCAACTACATCCCATTTCCAATGGATTTGTATCTTTTAGATAGCTGACTTTTCGCTGAATATGCATGAGCTCACCCTAATTAAACATCCAGTAGATGTTGGGGAACAACAATAACAACAACAAAATCTTCTATTGCTCCTTGCTCCAGACAACTCTTCTTTTCTTTCCAAGCAGTTAAGCAATCACCAGTTGCTATGCTGTGTAGATTTCTTACTTTAATAAGAATTTAAGTGATACTTGTATTTTTGCTGCCTCCAGTGGATATACTAGTAGGATATTTGCTTTCCAGGAGAGTTCTTTTCATTATTTATTGAGAATTTAACATGATTAAGAACTCTGTTCACAAATATGTCAAGTTCAAAAAGGGAAAAGAGGTAAAGATGCTTACATAAAAATTATTTCCTTAGGAAATCAGGATTCAAATAACTCAGATACACAGAAAGGTGGAAATAACCTAAGGGACTGGGTAAATGTGGAATTTGTGGTGGTTTCCCTGTTGAATAGTGAATCTTATTTCAACATTCCTAACAGTGGAAGAACAAACGTCCTGGGAAAAGCCAAATAATATTTCTGTGATTAGCACACCAGTAACTACTCCTTAAGGAGTCCATGATCCATGTAAACAAAGAAAGAAGGAGATATTATTTCTATTTTACAAATAGGGACACTGCTACTATTTACAACAGAGATTTCACTGCATGTTTGGGGACATGCAGTTACATCACAAGCTCAGATTTCTAGATTGCCGTGCTAATGCCTCTAGCACAGAGCTGTTTTTCCTCCTGGACGTACTCAGGGATACGTGAACTCTTCCATGTGAGTAGTCTTAGCAGGGAAAGGTGATACATCTGTGCAGTGGAACTGGTATCTGGCAGACTGCCAGTAAACCCAGCACTGGGGATTCTGGATGCTGTTTGTGAGAGAGAATTTAGGCTGCCTGGTTAGGTTCCAGATTTTTTTCATTGCAGACTGTAACAAGGCAGAGA
The DNA here is from genome assembly GCA_013389865.1 of Piaya cayana. Lineage (NCBI taxonomy): Eukaryota > Metazoa > Chordata > Aves > Cuculiformes > Coccyzidae > Piaya > Piaya cayana. The sequence goes on from WAAB01020136.1 coordinate 6,316, forward strand.
GAGTAAGGCACTGCTAGGTAGAAATCAGGAATATTGGGTGAAAGATAAAGGCACAGGTATTCTTTGCAGGCTTGAAACAGTTCTCCACTACATTGAGAATGACAATGAAAAACTATTGGGATAAAAATTTTGCTATATTCACTTTTTAATTTAAGGAACTGTCAATAAAATGAACTTCAGGTTTTCTTATAGGCATTTTCAGAAGGGTATCAATACGTTCTTTTTTTTTAATATGCATGACAACTGCTATGGTCTATGTTAGAGAATGACTTCGCATTGAGATCAAGTGAGAGTACGCCTTCAAAACGTTGCCACTCTTTTGAAGTAAAAACCTTCTTTAGTACAGATTTCACATAGTATTTCCACTAAATTTTGGTTCATTCTTTTTCTCCAGCTCACAAGTGGTTATGTCCCTTAAAAGGAATACAAGTGATAAATGTACTATCAATTCTACTAGAAAGACTTCACTAATTTCAAAGGGATTAGACCCTGTTTGACTACCAGGCAAAGCACACTTAGCTATTTACACCAAAGAATACGTATTAGAAATGACTAACCAGTAGAAAAAAAGGAAAAAGTTTCCTGTCCTGCCTTTTATAAAGTCAGGGAGATGCATAAACAGTTAAAAAGGGAAGGTGTGATTTCATTCTGAATGGAAAAAAAAGGCAGAATTATCTCAGGGTGGCTCCACTAATTATCTGCTTCAAAAGGAGATGGAATTACGTAGCCCTAGGAACTTTCCTAGGTACGAGCCCTAGGAAAAACTACAGTAGTTAATTAGCCAGACCCATAATCTGGAACCAACAATCAATTGGTAGGGACTCTGAATTTAAGGGTAATGACTTATTTTGTTGCTTCTGTCGTTTTATCACGTAATTGCATCAAACGTAACCCTTTCGTAAGTAAACATGTAAAAATCTCATCTTGTGGCTTCTAAATAATCTATCCCAGTATGGTACATCCTAATTCCACTAGGCAACTGGAGAGGTGGCAGCTCCAGCCTTCCAATGCTCTGCATCCTGACACAAGGCACAGTGAAGACAGAAAGGCACCTTTACTCCCTTTCAAAGCTTCATGGGCAGCTTTGGGGATTACAGACAGTATTGAATGTTAGCTTGGGACTGCCTGTTCCATCACAGTGAGGAAACTTCCTAAGAATCACAGGCATATTCCTAGTGGTATGAAAAAAACAGTGCAGTGCTATCATATTCACCCACACCAGGATAAACTGCTTCCCAAGGTATCAAGCAAGTGCAAAAGCAGTCCTCTTTCCTCCAGTGCTGCTGTCACATTAGAAGCAGGGAACTCTGTTATTACAAAATACTATCAATTATATAAAGCAAAAGCAGGGATTCAAGGACAATAACTTTCGCAGCATCAGGAACAGGTAACATAAAAGGATGTTCCCAGTCCTGATGATAGCATAATTTCCTGGGACTCTTCCTTCAGTGAGGAATGGCTTCCTTAGTCCCTACAGTTTCATGCAGAATGCGTGCAATTTTTAAAGAATTTATTAGAGAAATATGTGAAGAGATAATACTTATTCAGATGATGCCTTTGGTCTTTAAATCTGTTACTTTCTGATGGGGGAAGCGTGAAATCAGACACATGGTCTTTTTAGGACCACCGGTAGAGATTGCAGAAAAGAAATGAAGAAAACCCTTTATCTGCTTTTTCCATTTTTGAAGTTGCATTGGCCAGCTTCCACCACATTAGTAACAGCACAAATTGAAGTCGTTTTGCACTGTCTCCACCCTTCTATGCCAGTCTTCAGGGAGGATGCTCTACTACTCAGTAGATCAGTTTTAGAAACCTGCCATCCCAAAGAGCTAAAAACAACCATGGTTTTCTATTTTTATCTGCTTTACGCCTGGAAGATGAGGAAGACGCAGATGCTCTCTCTAGTTAAAGAAGTCTTTACCATGCAAACTGTCAAAATTCTCTAGGGACCAACTCCCTGACACAAATAACTGCCATAGGTACAGAATGAAGCTGATGCACATTTTCTGTCTGTTCCACACAATCCTTGCGACAGCTGCTGTTTTTCAGCAGAAACAAAAAGCTATTAGGTATCTCAGAGGTAAATAGACAGGGAAATCCCAGAGCATATCTTTAACAAGATTCGTTAGGCATCGTTAATAGTGCTTTCTGAAAGTTATTTAAGCAAGTGAAATATATGCAGAATAGGCTGAGAATTTGATCCTCAGTCTGTGCACCTGCTTTTAGGCATTTTAGGGAAAACTCCAGGAAAGATCCATGTTAGTCACAGCCCAGGATCCTTTCTACCTTCTTTGGATTGTATCCTGATTTTGAATCTGTTCCCATTTAGTTTTAAAGGATCTGAGAAGAAATTGCAATCCTACGGTGTCACAGTGCAATACAAAGTCAACATTTGGTCCAGGCATAAGAACAGCAATCAATGATTCATTTGTAGTTTGACAAATTCAGTTAAACCTTCTAATACAATTTCTTTCTTTGCAGTTACACCTAAGACACACTATTTCTATCAACTATGTGGTCTGGGACATAGTTTTACATGAACACATCCATTTTCAAGCCCATCTGAAACAGCTGGCTGTCCTCTTAAAACAAGACCTTCTCACTCCTGATTCAAGATGAGTGCCACCTACTGATAACAAGGGCTGTTTCTATTTGCTTAATTAAGTCCATCAAGAATTCTAATCCGAGTTCTTGCTTGATTCAGACAGCTATGCTTCAAGTCCAAATGGTGAAAACAAGCCCCAAAGCAAATGGAACATTTAAAAAAAAATGACAGAGTCTCATAAAAGCTTGCCTGCCCATGATGCTGCTGACTGAAGGACTCACTAGCACCACCACCGACATTCTAGCAGGCTTTTCTGAAAAAAAAAATAACAATAAGCAAGTCAGACACAAATATTCACCTTCTGTGGATAAACAAGTATTGAATTCAAAAGCTGAGTTTGAAAGAAAAGAAATAAATGCCAAAAATCTGTAGAAATATGTCTAAATTTGAACAAAACCAACAAACCTCTCCAGAAAGGAAACTGAAAGTTACAAGATGAATAAAAATACCACTGCATTGTAAAAATTCAGCTGCGTAGCTTCATCAAAAAGTCTTTTGGAAAAGATTTACTATAAATCACACCTCAGCTCTATATACAAGCTTCGTAAATGAAGTACAGGATTTTTAAGAGACATTTTCTCTTTCCTTTGTCAAATCTGGAGTCATTAAACAGAGATTAGCTGGATAAATAGAGGAAGTGATTTTTAAACTGTTTGCAAACTTAATGTGAAGAGCCCAGCCTTGCAAATTATCACGTCTAATCAGAGATGCACGCTTCGCTGCTCCAGTAATTGTACCAGTATTAGTCAAATTCTTGTTGTCTCCTCATTAGCCATGAAAAGGAGACTCAAGATGTACTTCATTAGAGTATCCTGAATATAAATTGTTAGTGTAAGATGGAAGACATATTACATACTGTACTGTATAGAGAAAGAAAAATATTAAGAACATAAAACATACTGAATCACTCTGGTGCTACACTGAATATATGACATAAACAACAAAAGCCCTCTTCTCATTGTTGCAAGGAGACCATAGTACTCAAAAATGGAATTTACAACCAATGCCATAAAAATATTAAAGAATGAAATGTGGTGTATTATGCAGCCATTCCTATTTCCATAGCCAGAAGAACTTAATCAAGAACTGTGCCTCTAGTAGAGACATTGGGTAAATTCTTGACTGCTGAATAACAGATAAAGGTGATCTCACTTGCATTAAATGTAGATCAAATCAAAAGGTTTGTTCCTTTGATCAGTAAAGCATTTAAGCACATGCTCATGCCCTTCTTTATTCAGCAATGCCCTTAAGTACCTGAGTCTAAATCAAGAGAATTTAAACACATGCCTAACAAAGGAAGCATGTGCTTAAGGGAATTGGGGTTTGAAAAATTCAGCTTAAAGATTTCTAAATAGATCTATTAGAGGGGTAAAAGTGAAAACATTTCCAGGAATTTCAGTGGAAGCAGAAGCAAAGCCATTTTTCATGTTTACTTTTTCCTAACTATTTTCATTAGGATCAATCCAAGTCTGAAATATTTGTATCACTCAAAAAGAGTTAAGTGAAGCTGCGAATGAAATAATCTAAATGCTACCACAAAATACCTTCTACCTCTCTATCAAATATTAAAAAGAACCAAAAAGCAATTAAACTATACCCCACAAACCCATCATATAATAACATGTCTGAAAACTAAAATCAAAACCATATTTGGTCCAGCATTCATTTGTTTGGAAGACACTGTGTGAAGGCAGTAATTCCAAGGGGGACTTAAGTCCACAATGTGTTGTTCAGTAACACTACTTACTGCAAGAAAATGAACTGGATCTCTAGGCTTGAGGTTTGATATCCATTCAGTTGTGTCCTCTTGGACCACCTCAATATCCTCACCCAACTTCAGCTCTGCCCCTCAGTAAAAGACTAGATTCTCCAATTTATTATTTACCATAATATACATGGCATGCAGGAGAACATCATGGAAAGGACCCCATCCTGCTTGGTCAAGATATCCTGGACAAAAAATTATTCTGAATATTTCCTTTGGATGATATTAAAACACTTCAGCAAGCTTTCACACAGAATTAATTAACATAAAAACCAGCCTCCACAATGCAGCAGAGCCCTAAAGTGTTTCTGGAATTTAATTAGGCTAACCTTCTTTTCTCTTCATTGGTACCACTCTATAATAAGTGCAAATCATTATTAATTCCTTTGGTGTTCACTGTAATAACATTAATCATGATGAACTCTTTTGGTAGTAAAGTGTATGTAATATATAATTCCATAATAATTTAACATTAACTTGAAATTAATTTATAATATACTATTTGTCACCACACACTGGACATTTATAAAATTCCTCATCTTCATTAGTATTAGGATAACACTTGCACAAGAAAATTCCATTTGCTATAGACTTTAAAAGTTCATAAATACATTCGGAAAATTGAGTCAGATGCTAACAATTTACCAACTTCTGCTTTACAAACTATAGTAGGGTCATTTTGAGAAGTAATAAAATATCAGCTATTGTGGAAAACACCTGAATCCTTTTTCATTACCAACATCTGTGCAACTCAGATTATAGTTTAAAACTGATTAAAGTCTGGAATTTAAAAAAGTTTGAGGATGTGTAGTAAAGGATAACTTAGTCTATTAAGTGATAAGATAAACACATATAGAAAGAATTTTAGCTGTAATTTGGATGGGTTGAAACAACTACGTGACAGGTTGCAGTACTGCTCTGTATCAAAATGCTGATCAGGTCATTTATGATAGTGGGAGGTGATAGAGCTTGAATTTGTTCACTTTTGATATGTTATTCTTACTTTATGAACTGACCATGAGATTGTGAGTTGGTTTGTTTCATCAAGAGATGTCAGCAAGTTGGTGTTCCAGGCTAGATCACACCTCAAAGGCAATAGCTTCATTTGCTCTTCTGCCAAAGAGATTACAACTTAAATCACTGTCCCAAAGCAAGGACAAATAGGAAGCTGCCCATTGATTAAGAGTATCTGGATAGAACAGTTTAGTTACATGTAACTTTGGATGATTTGTGGAGAGGCAGCATTTCAGTGCAGCAAACAGTAAAATGAAAGTAAGATCATGCCCCTTTGGAGTGATTGCTGGTATTGGATCCCAAAAGAGCTGCAATAAAGACTTTTGGTTCAGCACTAGTTGAGGAACCTGATTATTTGAAGCAAGAAAATTGTTTCAAAATTTCTTTCATTTCTCTGGAATTGAAAATAAATACAGAATTCATGCATTGTTTGTGAATAAACAGTTTTGCACCAGGGAACTTCACCTGATCATCAATTCTCTCTCTCTGCTAGACTAACCTAAAGAACACAAAATTTTAGCCAGTGTCCTCAGGCAGGGATTTCTATAATTGCATGAAAAACACAGCACAACAATTTCCAATTTGGAGCTTGCAAAAAAAAAAAACTAAATAAAAGGATAGAAAGATACGAAATATATATGTGCGTTGAGTGACATACATTTTTGCTACAAATGGCAAAGTGATTCAGTTTAAGATGCTATCAGACACCAAACACACAAACATGCTCTGTGAGTGATACCAACAGAAAAACAGTTTTGTGTTTTCACAGATGGTTTGCTTTCATTACTGGACAATGCAAAATATCTGTATTAAAAATTCACAAAAGATGCATTTGGAAGTCTTTTACCCATCTTAACTATTTCTGAGGTGCCAATCATATTATCATCTGAACACTTTAATAGAGTAGCTGGTTTTTACTAAATATAAAGAGATATTCTGTGATTCTGTGATTCCAAAAGAATTTAAGATCAAAACAACTTTTTACCCAGCCACAGCAAGCCCTTTTTGTGCTGGGAAAGGCTGCTTAAAACAGCCCTGAGACACTAACATGCCATTTGCAGGGCCCAGAAGCTCATGGGAAGACATTTACTCACACAGCCTACAGCTCCTCGTATGTTCCAAAGTTACTTACACTATAGCTTTTGGACTGTGCTTTACCTGTTGTAAAGTGTGTGTGATAGTGAAGCAACAGAACATGTAAGCATATGCTGCGAGTGGGAACATATTTAAGCATTTATATTTATACTTGGCTGATTCAGGCCCCTCATCACTTGGGTAGACCTTCAGGGTATTTTGTATCAGCACTAACTTTGTGGGGTTGCCTTGCTTTTAAATTGGTACAAAACCCTCTGTGTTTTTTTTAAAAAAATATATATTAACTTGGTTTACACAAAAGGAAATTCCGCTTTGGTATAAGTTAGGGACTCCTTGTCTTGCCTCCTTCTTGCAATGATTCAATGATGGTTAAAATAGAGTATGTAAAAATTGCAGACCTTGCATCATAAATATCTTCCTCTTTTATATTGTTGTCAATTACAAGAGACTCTCCAAGATGTTACTTCTCAAAGAATCATAGAATCACCAGGCTGGAAGAGACCCATTGGATCAACGAGTCCAACCGTTCCCATCAAACACTAAACCATCCATGTCCCTCAGGACCTCGTCTACCCATGCCTTAAACACCTGCAGGGAAGGTGAATCAACCACCTCCCTGGGCAGCCTGTTCCAATGCCCAATGACCCTTTCTGTGAAAAACTTCCTCCTAATGTCCAGCCTAAATCTCCCCTGGTGGAGCTTGAGGCCATTCCCTCTCGTCCTGTCCCCTGTCACTTGGGAGAAGAGGCCAGCTCCCTCCTCTCCANGGCTCATATTCAGTCACTGTCAACCAACACTCCCAGGTCTCTCTCCTCCAGGCAGCTCTCTAGACAGACTTCTCTCAGTCTGTAGCTCTGCACAGGGTTGTTGTGCCTCAAGTGCAGGACCCAGCATTTGGCCTTGTTGAACCTCATGCCATTGGACTCAGCCCAGTGGTCCAGCCTGTTTAGATCCCTCAAAGAAGCATCACTCATGATCCTGTGGTACTGCCTATATTAAGCTTTTCAATTAAAATATACATTCAGTTCTTTAGTTACTTACAAAGGATTCAGTTTATTTCTCACCAAGTCATAACATTTATTCTTTGAACACAAGAATATTTTTTTCCATAATGTATATTCACACTCAAATGACTTACATTTAAGAAGTCTCCTCAGGCCTGCTGTTCAAAGTTGGAACTTGATTGAATTCCATTTATGTTCAATGCTGGTGATAATTCACCATGTGCTGGAAACAAAGAAAAAAATTTACAACTTGGAAACATTATATTCTTAGCCTTGCATATTCAATATTTATGTAAGTTTTCCCATTCATAATGGAGAGCTCTTTCTTATTCTGCGTTTCTGTGTGTTTCTCTCATCAGTACTGGAACTCAACCACTGGAATCGGAGAGGGACAAATATCAATTAGTCTGACCCTCATCATGAGAGCCATAAGGGCTCTTTCATGATCTGCCACAGCTCAGCACTGGCCCAATTCCAGCACTGCTTCTTAGGCTTTTTCTGCTCTTTTTCTTCATGTTATTCTCCATTAATCATGCATTCTTTTCCATATGAATTTTCCTCTTGCAGTTTGCATCACCTTTGTATCCTCCCTCCTCTTGGATCCAGTATTTAGCCTTCAAACCCCAACTGATTTCCTCCCCCCTTTTCTTTTTTCTTTAAATTTTCCTCTTTGATGAAGACCCTTCTCATTCTATAAATCAGCTTTTTAAAAAGAAAAAATACCAAAGTTGTTCTCTGTACAAATTGAAACTTTTAAAGAAACCATTTCTTATTGTAACTCAAAACACGCTCCCTTGGATACTCCAACTTCACTCAACTGAAGGTCATAAAAAGTAGCATTTATACTTTACCAGCCTAGTGATGTTAAGCGTTTATTCCTCAACAGATGTAAGCCTGAATTAACATCTCCAGCACATGCCAGAAATCACAGGTATCGCTCCAAACAAATTACCACTCAAATGACTTCATGACACTGTTATTCCGGGAAAATGGTATTTCTAGGTATTGTATCAAAGTCCCAGAGAAGCAACATTTGAAGCCCTAGTCATAATGCTTTATGTACTCTATAAAGTACCTTTCATCCCCAAGCATTCCTTTTCTACAGACTATCACTATGTAGACATCTTTGGGGTGGAGTTATTGAACTAAAGTATCCCAAGTACAAACTTCAGTCAGTTCATGGGATTAGATTAGAACAAATTATGTAGGATATCTGACATTTCTGCAATAAACATGAAGTTTTTGATTTCATGGCTTAGTAGAAAACCACCACGTTGTTTGCTTAAAAAATTTACAATTGTATAATGTGGAAATACATGAAAATAGAAGTATTCAGGTTCTTAGTTTTTTAAAAAATGAAAGCTTCCTTGGAAGGCATTCTCAGCAATTGACTGTGATTTGGAACATCCTTTTGTGTGTGGAATTGAGAAAAAGCTAAGTCAATTAATTAGATGCAGAAACTGGGCCAGGAAACTTCCACACCACAGTCTCTTCACATAATACAGAGCTCTCATGCACATGAAAGAAGAAGGAAACTTCTCAAAATTATTATATCAAGCTTAACTGGTAAAAGTGAGCACAGACCCTTTGTGTGTTGAAAGTAATAGGAATTTATATGCCTAAACAGTTATTTAATCACAATTAACAGCAAGAATCATGGCTCAATATCAGACGTTATACTCCCACCTCATTTTGTACCTGCATTTTATAGTTCAGCTTTCCAATGAAGAGGCTAGCTAGCAGTTTGCTACCACTTTCACCTCTTATCCATGCTCAGAAGTGAGAGACTCTCCACCCAACACCTATGTAGCTGGAGCTATTTATTCCATCTGAAAAAAAGTGCTCGCCCATTTCCCACATCATTTAAAGATTACCACAAGTTTCTTTACTCTGTTTCCCTATTGCACAGCAGTGCAGGGGCTACTAGGCTCTGCATTTTCCCTATTCAGTGTCTCTTTTCCAGGATCAAAGGGGTCACTTGCAAGACCATGCACACATAACATGCTAGCTTAGCTCTGGAGAGCAACACAGTCCTTGAGGAAACTGCAGCTTATTGCTATTTGTGCCCAGCAGACTTCCTGCAGCAGGACCGTACCTAGCACCTGGACTGCTAGATAAGTTTGCCTGGGAAACTGCAGGTTTACTACTGTCAAAGTAAATCCTCCTGCCAATAAGTCTGCACATAATGATTTCACAAATACAGATTACTCCCTGCTCTTAACAAACCTGTGCTTTTTCCTTTACAGAGCTCTTTGATCATCTGCCTAGGGTTTTTTGAGTGTTACTTCTACTAATTCAGCAGTAGCATTTTCATGTAATCTCTATGTATTTAAACATACCCAGCTATGCCAAACTGAAACTCAGCATACTGCTAACTAAAAGTCACCTTTAAAAGGCAAATGGGTTGCTACCAGTGGCTGGAAAATAAAGAAGGAGAGATTAATATGGGTTTGCCCCAGTCCAGGGTCATCTTTTAATAATAACTCATATAGCGAACATCCTGGGATTAGTAGGGAAGCTAGAGTACCAATGCATAACAAAGATTAATGGAAGTCAGTTTAATGCTGTCAATTCACATCCTTTTAGAAAGCCACAATGGAACCAGGGGCTTAGAGCTACTTGCAGTTCACCCATCCAAAACACAAACACAAAATCTTCTGGATGCTGCAGAGCACAGTGGGTATCATAGGTGGGAATCGCGGAATAAAAGACAGGCTACATGCACGTAGAATCATAGAATCAC
>WAAB01020137.1:0-12241 GCA_013389865.1 Piaya cayana
TTAGGAGGGAGTTCCCTACAACAGTCACCCACAATCATCCTCCTCTTCTTTATAGTGGAGGATGGTTTTATGTTTTTCTGAGGGTGGTGTGGCCTAGGGAAAGATTCTAGACTGTGGGAGCCATCATCCTCAGGATTGGATTCCACCTGCAGCAGATGGTACTTGTTCAGCAGGGGGGTCTTGGGTTTTGCTGTCTGGTTGAGAGGAGCAGGTTTTCTTCATCTGGAAGGAAAAGTTATGTTCAAATACTTGTTGCTGGCTTAGAGGCTCCTCAGTGGGCTGTGTCAGATGAAGAAGGTATTTTTGGAGGGGGGTGTTTTGGACAGGTTCACATTGGGGATTTGGTTCTCATGCCCTTTTTTCTGCCAGTTGCAGATGTGTAGCTTTTCCTGTCTTTTTGAACCCAGGAGGTGGCCAGATGTGCAGTTTCTCTTCCAGTCCGGTTTGCAGCCTGTCTGCTCCCTGCTCCTAGACTGCTTGCTGGATTATTCAGAGCACAGAAGAGCCCTGTTGTTGAAACGTAACAGGTTATGTAAGGGTTTTGAAAGTACACCCTCTAGCACTTGAAGTCTTTCAAGTGTTTCAAAAAAATACTAAAAACTACAGGCTTACTGGGTTTTCCTGCCAGGGCCTTTTGTGTATGAAAAAGTGGCATCCCTGTTAACATTATGTTCTGCTCTCTCAAAGGTCAGTGGCTGAACTCTTTCTGCTTGCATTAATCAGTAGTTTCATATAAAAATTCAGAAATCAGTCATATTACAAGTACTGGATAACTTGGGCATGAACTACTTGGACTTGGAGTCAGAAAATAGGCTTTTTAGGATTTCTTTTTTGAGACAGAACTGGAAATATGAAAATTACTAAGTATTCTGTTCTTTTCTCCATGAAGTTTTGTAGGACTTTTTAACCTGGCTTTAGAATTAAAAATGCAGTTTAATTCAGCCTTGAGGCACAAGAACTGTATGTTGTGTTTCCAACTGAGACACAAGTTTAGGAACAGGTAGACTACTCTAGTGTCACTTGCCAATAATACCAATAAAAATAATAGTAAAGCCCTTCAAAATTGCTTTAGTCATTTGATTACCTGCTGTGTATTTAATGCTTTATTAATTTCTAATGCAAAGTCTTCCTTTCTCAAGTAGCAGGTGATATACTCACACCTTGTCTGCAGATGAAACTGTTGGATGTTGGGGTCTTCTATCACTATTTCATATATAGTCCTAAGGGTTTTCCTGTGAGCTTGTAAGTAAAGCACCATCAAGCTATCCATTGAAATGGTCCAGTTCCTGCAGGCTGCATTACAGGTGTCATTTTGCCAGTGGTATGGGGGTCAGATAGTCGTAATGAATAGTAATCACAAAGCCAAAGTGTTGGTGGTGGCCATAGATTTTCAAAATCATAGCTCTGCCCTGCAAATTTGAGGTCTTAGTGGATGATGAAATGCATTTGTTAATGTAATTGAGGGGCAAAGAGAAACAGGAGTCTTGTGTTGCTTGGAGGTCGTGTTTTGCCCCTTTCAATTGTGCTTGCTTGTTTCTCCCTCTTCCCTGCTTCTCTGTTCATGATAATGGGGTCCAGGTTCAGTGTGGCTGAGCTGTCTTATCTATTTAAAGTTTATTTTTAAAATGAATGTCTAGTCTGATTGATCTTTAACAGACACAACTGGAAGGAAAAAAATATCCTGTCCCATGCAACCTAAATGTATGATACAGGACTAGTAGACCTTCCTGAAGGAAGTGAGGAAAGGAACAAACTTTCTACAGCTGACTTATACAAATTGGTACATACAGTTTATACATATGACGTTCTTCCTGCTTTGTGAAATAGCTCTTAACATGTCTTGCCTATTTTTGTCCTTTTTGTCCTTATTGCAGTAATTAGAAGACAGTCTTCTAATTTTTTTAAGAAACATAATTGTCAACTGATGTTATCCTGACATAAATATATACTGGCATATTTTACTTGGGTCAATATTACAGTAGAAGTTACCAGCAACCTGTAGACCACAGAACTTCTGATATACAGATGTACTTGGCACGCGGGCTGCATTAAAACTTTGAAAATGTTCAGACCAACTCAAACATTTTGAGTTTATTTGCTTTCCTTTGAAATTTGGCTTTTTTAAAAAAGAAATAGTTCTACAGATGAAAAGAGAAACATTGGGGACAAATCTAATGGCAAAGGCAATGCAAAAGACTTTCCTGAGTTATTTCATTGTGTCTGGTAATTCCTTGCATAATCTTCTCTTCAGAAATCTTATCTAACCAATGGTATCCAGGCAACAAGTTTTGAGCCTTTAATCTTCAAAATCCACAGTGTATGAAACTTAAAAATTTCCCGAAACCTGGATTAGAGGTAGAAAATTATAGAAAAGCAAACAAAGCAGACATTTCTTACGGCACTGACCCAGGGTCCAAGTTGGAGCCATGGTCAAAAGCTCCCTCCATTCACCCTCAGTTGAAATATCAGTTCAGCTGTGGGAAAAGTGAGAATGACCACGTCTCTCTCCTCTACTTATGTTAACAATTGGTAGATGTAGATTTCTCCTATGTCTTTCCCCCCCCCAACTTCTACTTTCCCACTTCTGTGCTGAGGAGCTGGGATTTGCCAACACTTGCAGGTCTTAAGGCTTTGAATTTTCATAGCTAACATTTTATTAATTTTGCAAGTTGAAACAAGGAAAACTCCAATTCAGTATAAGGCAGAAAATCTTCAGAATGTTAGGTCAGACACTGGGACAAGTTGCCCAGGGAATCTGTGTAATCACTGTCCCTGGAGGAATTCAAAACTTGCCCAGGCAAGGTTCTGAGCAGCTGGCTCTTGACTTCGAGGCTGGCCCTACTCTGAACTGTGGCTGGACCAGGCAACCACCAGAGATCCCTTCCAATCTACAGATTTGTAACTTTTTTGTTCAGTGATTAAAGTCTTCTGAAGGCTGGTGAAAGGAACTCAGGATAGGGAAGGTAAGGATAGATTCTTTGGATTCATTTATTGTTAGTATTTTAAAAAATGAGCATCTTTGTACCAGTCAGAGAAGAGATTTTCAAAGAAGTACGCATGAAACATGAAGGCAGAAACTTGTAGAAGGCAAAGTTCTACTTTTGCTAATTTGCTGGTAAGCACAGGATAAATAAAATACTGCAAAGACAGGGAAAAAGGCTAATTATCTTCCTAGAGGAACTTGTATTTTCTGGTTTATTCAGTCTTTTCTTTGGATTGGAAGTGTTCCTGTAATTAGATTCTGTATGTCCAGACCATCTCTGCAAACCCAGGCCTGGCAGCTGTATATTCTAGCAAAGCTTGTATCAAGAGGATATTCAAAGTCTTTAATCTTGTAAAGAAGTAGCTTACAAATGCATACCCAAGAATTCCTGCATGAAACAGCAGCATTTCCCTGCAGGCTTGTTTGTTCATAGCAGCTCTGCTGAGTTCTTCTTTCTGCTCTGGCTATGACAAGGTTTTTTGTATTAGAAATGTGTATGGCTGTTCTGTGACCTTCTCTGGAATTAGTGGGGTTTTTTTCCCTCTGTGTATGCCAGTTTCATGTTATTGCCCTTATATCGATTCAGGGTGACTTTCTTAATCTGAAATGTTTAAGGAAGTTATTGAAATTATAGTGTTACCTATACTATTTAATAATACATTCTTTTTTTCCACCTGGACAATGTGATAAAGTAGTCTTTGTTAACTCTGGGACTGAATATGACCTTTCCTTCTCTCTTAAATCCCTTAAGCTGAGGAGTGGGGGAAATTCTGTCATCTGCTGACTGATCAGTTGTCAAATGACAAATCAGTAATCAATGGCAGCTCAAATGACCATGCTAATTAGCTGTGTAATTCTGGTTGGCTGTAGGAATTGGAACAAGGTGGAAGGGAACTCAGGAACAGAGCATTGGTGGTACATAACCAACTTCTAACAGCTGCAAAAATAAATGTGTCGCTATCAAATGACACTGCATCCATGAGCAAAAAGATTAACCAAAAGGGAGAGGATGAATTAATTTTGATTTAACCTCAGCAGCCCTATTGCATCCTCATGACTAACGCTTGGTCAGCTCTGCTGTTGTCAGCAAGGCTTTTGGAGTGAGCACCCGGGAAGGGGTGTACATTTTGATTTAGCCAAGGCATGTAGCTCTCAATTAGAGATTAACTGTGATCTTGTTTCTATTGTAACCAAGAGACTGTCTCAATGGAGGAGCTGTCTGCACACAGAGCAGAATTGCTTCATTGTTGGAACAGCTTTCAGCCCCTGAGTCTCTCCTCTGGAGCTACTAAAGTAATTCCTTGGAGGTTTGTGTTTCTTTGCCACCTGTCCTTGACTGACATTATGGCAGAGAGGTTAGTGCCCTGTTTTTATTGCCAGGAAATAAAAAAGTTTTACTATGCAAACTAAAATATGTTCCTTCAGGATCTGGTCAGCTTAGACTTCTATGTGTTTCATTGTATAAAGTTGGAAAATTTTGGATTTGCTCGTGGTTGGAGGCTTTGATTTCTTTAAGGTAAATTTCCTGTGTATTTTTTTTTTACAATAAATTTGGATTTTTCACTTGTTGAACACCCATGTAACTGATATTTGAAAAGTCAAGTTCTTCTACATACACTTTTTAGCATCTGGAATTTAAGATCCTCAAAATAACTATTGTTTGGCAACCCATATAAGTGTGCTTACCTGCAGAAAACAAGTCCTGGAAGACTTCAACACATAGTTTTAACTTTTAACTTAAACTTTGAAATTGTGCTGTCAGACTGGAAAAGGTGCAGCAAAGTGAGCCTGAGGAGTTAATGTGATGAAGACTTTGGACCTAGGTACCAGTTGTCTAATGTGGCTGTTCAGAACAAGGTTCTCATGTGGACACTCAAGCTTTTGAAGCATAAGTGGGTTGACTCTACTTTGAGGTTACAAGTAGTCATACTTGAATATCAGTTAAGACTAAATTCTGAAATAATTGTATTTCAGACTAGTGCTTGCATAGCATAAGTTGATTTATAAAGGATGAAATATTTTTGAACAGGGAATAAGGCAATTAAGTTTCTCTTGTCCAGTTAAGACTAATTATTGTCATTTTACCATAAAAATGGAATAAGGTGGTAACTGATTCAGTGATGGAGGAAGATTTGAAACACAGTTCAAGTTTTAGTTGTATAAGTAAAATATATTTATTCCTTTAAACAGAAGAAAACATCAATTAAAACATAGACAAAATATTACATTATCTAATGCCTGTAAAGTTGTTCTTATTTTCTTTTTTTTTGTTTAATTTTCTTTTTTCTGAGTTTGATTCTTACCTGGAGAAAATCCTTGCTGTTTTGTGCAGGAGTTCATCAGTTTCAACACTACAGCTCTTTGCTGTAGATATTGGTAACAATAATAAGCGAAGTTAACTTAGTTAAATTTGCAGAACTGTGTTTGACTTCACTGTGTTTTGACAGCTTGGACTTCAGTTTTAATTCTTGGTAATTTTGTTGTGAAGTGTCACTGACTGGAGCATTGGAGTGAAGGCAGTTGGAGGCTGAAAGTCTGACATCCACTCATGAACTGGTGAGACTGCCTAACAGTTGTGTTTTGCCTTTCAGCTCTTGGTTTATCAGATGTAAACTCCTGGTGCCATATTTATGATCTTTAATTCGTGAAGACAAAAAGCAGGATATCTGAAAACCCACAGACTGGCATGAGAGATTTCCAAGGAGAAGGCATTGCTGTATGAGGTGTACGTGACATGGTGGTTCCTGGACCATCTAGATGCCTGTTGAGTGGTGTAATATGTTGCTTAGTGATAGATATATAGGGTTGTGTATGAAAAAGGAAAATACATGGTTTATTCTTTAATGCTCATAACCTTCTAAATTTATCGTTCTGTTTAGTGTTGCCTCACACAGATTAAATGATTATTAAATTTCACACCTGCTGAGAAAAGTTTGGGTTTTTTTTGTCATCCAACCCTCATTGTCTGTGCAAAATACCATCAAAATAAACCTGTCCAGAAGTCATCCCAAATGTGTCTGTTCTATCTCTGCCTGTCCAAGCTTAGTGTCAGAAACAAGGTAATTCAGACCTTTGATTTGAAACAGGCTTAGGGAGGGATGGGAAAAGCAGGGATGGACTTGGTTAAAGCTACCTTTTTTTAAGATCCATTAGTTGGGTATCGTGAAACATAATGAACTGTCTTGCCATCTTTGATTATGCTTTGGAGTCAAAAGAATGATGTATATACATATGATTTGGGTATGGTAATATAGTAAAAAAACCAAAAAACTATGGAAACTGCAGAGCATTTATTTTATTTTCCTGTCTACCAAGTCTTTGCAGCACCACTTCAACATTTACAAATTAATTGGATGATATGAAAGATATGACCTTGGATTTAAAATGCTATATTTGATGCAAAATCAAATACAGATTGCTCAAGTGGCGTTTCTTCTGGGTGCAGTTCATCCTGCTGAACTTCAACTATGTGCTTGACAGCTAACTGAGACATGATACTGACTCTTCCCTGTTGTTAGCAGAGAACAGGAAAAAAACTGGCAGCTCTGAAAGCTGATTTCTTCCCACTTCACAATAACTGCTGCATGAATTGCCCTCTTGAGAGGTCTGTTTATCCCTGTGAACTAGAGAGATTGCCAGTTTGTAAGGTAGTAATTTAAACTTGGTGGATGCCTCCTTTTATGCTACGTTGTTGGCTGTTCCTTTCATTTTAGATTTTAAGTTGCATTAGATCATGTTAAAGGCTGCCTTCTCGCCCAAGCCATCTCATTTTTTAGTCATTTGATTTTGCCAACTTGGTCACCAAGGGAATAACAGTAGCATGTGTCTACCAAAAGCTAACTGTGCCAAGACAGCAGAGACAATTAAATCATCTCCTGAAGTCTTGGGAGCTCAGCCAGTGCCTGGTTTCTGCTCTACAATAAGACTTCCTTGTATTTTTTGTCTTAAAAGATCAATGTCACTGTGCTTGGTCAAGTGTGGAGATTAACAGTGTTGGTGACTGGAATTCTGTAGTGCGTTAGGGCCAGTTGCTGCACTGGGTTCTTGTGATGTCCAGCTATTGCGGTGCCTCTGAACTGTAAGGTACTTGTAGACAGAAGGATGTTATGGCTCTTCAGATCTCTGAAGATACTCAGCTTCCATCAAGGGCTCCATCTGGCCCAGTCTGGTGCATTGCTAAATGGGGATGATGCTTTGTTTATGGGTGTTTCTGGCAAAGACTTGACACAGGCTGAAGGCAGCTACATATCTTATCCAAGTCAGACTCTTCCCATTGCAAGGGAAAAGGTTCCTGCTCAGACAAACTGTTATTTGGGGCTTGGGCGCTCTCTGCTAATTCTTTGAGGAATCCAATGTTCTGGGATTTTTCTGTTGTTTTTGTAATTGGACTTACTGGTTATTTGCAAAAAAATGAAGTCTGACAGCTGCAGAATTAATGGAGCCTGGTTTCCAGTGAATCCTGTTTTGTGGTTGATTGACATATAAATCTAATTAGTCAACTAGTAATATTATAAGACTGTTGTGGGATCTTGTGTCTTGTAAATGTTGAAGAGTCAGAAGCAAGAGTGACATTCATAATGTGCTAGCATAGGAAAAGTTTTGCTGAGCTTTTCTCTGTCTTTACCAAAGAAAATGCACAGGGGAGAAAATATTCATTCACAGAATCACAGTCACAGAATGCCCTGAGTTGGAAGGGATCCACAAGGATCATCAAGTCTAACTCCTGTTCCTGCATAGGACAACTCCAACATTCACACCATGTGTCAGAGTCCAAATGCTTCTTGAATATTTTTAGGCTTGGTGTCATGACTGTTTCCCTGGGGAGCCTGTTCCAGTGTTCCACCACCCTCTGAGTTAAGAACGTTTTCCTAGTATCCAACCTAAACCTCCCCTGGCACATCTTTCTGCCATTCCCTTGAGTCCTATCATTGGTCACCAGAGAGAAGAAATCAGCGTCTGCTCCTCCTTCACTTCTGAGGAAGCAGTAAACTGCTATGAGGTCCTCCCTCAGCCTCCTTTTCTCTAGGCTGAACAAACCAGGTGACTTCCTCTGCTCCTCATCTGATTTCACCTCCAGACCAGCTTTTGTGGCCCTCCTCTAGGGGGGACCTCTATTCTCCGGCAGCTTGATATCCATTTTATACTGCGGCACCCAAAACTGTACACAATACTCAGGGTGGGGCCACACCAGTGTGGAGCAGAGCAGGACAATCGCCTCCCTCGACTAGCTAGCAATGCTGCGCTGGTTGCACCTAAGGACACAGTTGGCCCTCTTGGCTGCCAGGCCTTGTGTTGAATGTGCCAGAACTGCTGGTGCAGTTTGTGAAGAACTGCAACCTGTAGGAAGGACTCATGTTGGAGAAGTCAATGCAGGACTGTTCTGTGGGAAGAACTGCACGCTGGAGCACAGAAAGAGTGCAAGAAGGGATGAGTGGCAAGCAATGTTTGATGAACTGACTGCAACCCCAATTCCCCATCTCCCTGCACCCATGGCAGGGAGAGGAGACAAAGAAAATCAGACATAAATTTGAGCCCAAGAAAAGAAGTGAGGGGAGGGTGCTTTAAGATTGGTTTCTATTTCTCATTAGCCTGCTCTGACTTCTAATTGGACATTAATTTAATTTCCCTAAGTCGAGTCTGGTTTGCCTATGAGGGCAATTGATGAGTGATCTCCCTGTCCTTATCTCAATCCACAAACCTTCTTTATATTTTCTCTCCCTTGTCCAACTGAGGAGGGAAGCAACACAATAGATTTGCTGGACAACTGGCGTCCAGCCAGGGGCAACCCACCACCCACACAGAGGCTGTGATTCTGCACTTTCTCATCTTTAAAAATGTGGTACAGTTTGAAATAGCTTCTCCATAATATGGAGTACATTTACAAGAATGTATTATTTTTATAGAGACTTTTCAGTTTTTTTATCTGGATATTCTCAGGGTAAAAGCTGTTGAATATGTTTTCAAAGGCTGAGATTACACATCTATAAACTATGTCTAAGGTCCTTAATTATTATTGATATATTGATTTATTTATTTTAATGATGAGTAGAAACGCATGGGAATATGCTTATGGAATTTGGTGGTGCAGCCTGATAAACTGAGGAGAAACCATCTTTCTGCTGCAAAATATTTGGAGCCAATGTGTGGCTGTTGAGCTGGGTTTTTTTATTAATATCATGAAGAATTTGAATTCAGGCATTTGTTTTTCTTCACTCGGTCAAAACTGAGAACATAAAAAAATCACAATAGTTTCCTCCTCCCACCCCTCACTTCCACTCCTCCTGCCTCCAAACTTACTTTCAATACATTTATGCTGGGTTTTGTTGTTTCAGCAGGTTTCATTCACTGCAGTGGGAATTGGACCCCTTCAGCAGGAGCAAACTTTGTCCTCTAGTGTTTATTGTTGGAAGACTGAGTAGCCTAAAATGAATAGTCTGAATTTTGTGATGGATTGTGCAGCAGTTGACTTTATGATGCAGAAATGGAAATTTCATGTAATACTGTTAAAAAATTCTGCACATTCTTGTTTATTTTATTTTACTCGGCTATCTGAGATAACACATAGTATCCCATGGAAATGCTCAAGGGAGAGCATGGAGGAAACTGGCTGGGAGTAGCAGTGATGCTCTTGATATCACCTGCGCTAGAGGCCAGATCATACTGTACTGGCATTGCTGGCAACAGGCTGGCTGTGCTGCACTTATGCTGGAAGAAAAGTAAGGTTTGAGCAGCATGTTTGGAGGCTCTGCTGAGGTTGCTGTTCATTGCATTGCTGTTCAGTCAGGACTCCCAATCAACTGTTTCCAAGGAGGTACAACATATTGTTCAAGGCTTGAGGTGTGTTTTCCTTCCTCCTGCCTCTCCAGGCAGGATTGTTTGGACGGCTGTAGCACTTACAACCTAAAAGCAAGACAGACAAGTTTTTTTCATCCCGGCAAACATCAGGATCACATTCCTGCAGTACTGGGCAATGCACAAGCACAGCAGGTGAGACAATGCCTTGTTGGAAGAGACCAGCACTTAAAGAGAAGGTGTGAAAAGCATGTGCAGCTGTTCATGAGAATAAAATAGGGATTAAATGTGAGAGTAATCATGGCAGATGATGAAGTAGCAATTGCACAGACTTAGTTTTGTGGAATTACTCAGCCCTGACCTACCCAATTGGTTGATCATGGGAAATAAATCAAGACTGTAAAATAGAGGTAATCTCACCTCTTCTTCCTCTTAGCAGTTACCAGCAAGGAAAGCCCTGTAGGTTTTGTAGTAGAAGCAGAGCACAGGCACAGAGGTGTCCTTAAAAAAAGGAATATAGTCAGGGTACTATAAGCAGAGAAGAGCAGGAAAAGAACATTTAAGTCAAATGCTTGTTGAGCCTGCTGAAGGAGTCATAAATAGTACTCCATAGGAAAAAAATCCAATGTTTGTCTGTTTCTGACCTGATATTTCTCTTTCTGATAGATGGCTGGAATATGCAGTGTTAAGGAACATGTTGCTATTGTGTGAGTAGGTGGGGTTTTTTCTCAGTGTCCCCAGGATGGTGAGCAGGAAGATATGAGCAGAACTGGGAAGCAGGTATGAGTGTGTGTAAACTGTTTCCTCCAGCTCTAGGAGCAACTGTTGTGTGTAAAGAAAAACAATGATGCCTCTAGGTGCCGAAGGAGCTTGCTTTTCATCACAGTGCAGATTCAGATGTTTGACTTAAGACAGCTGTATTGTCAACAGAGGTTTGCTCCAGACAGAGGCGAGCAGGTATGGAGACTGCAAAAGGGAACACCTGGTCCATGTGTGCTTGGGCCTTCCTTCCTCACCTCCTCCAAGGATGAAGAAGAGAAAATTTTAGGAGATGTGGGAAATAGATTGTGGTCAGGAGTGCAGGGCTGAGGTGGTACCACAGCCTTTTTTCCCCCCCAGCCCTGTTGCTCAAGAGGGTCTTGTCTACCAAGAAGACCCTGGTCACAAATTTTGGCTCATTCTTGAGCTTAATGGACAGATGTCAGACACACTCTCCTGAGTGTTTAAAATATTACGATTATTAGAAGTGCAGCAATGGTGGGGGATGCATGGCTAGGACAGGAGGTATGGCCCGTTTGGTCAGTCCTGCTGGAAGGTGAATCGTGTCTTAGTGGCATGAGGCTTTCTGTTGGGTTTTTTCTTCACTCAATTTTTCAGTCTTCTGAGCACAGCAGGCGTCTCCGTGATTACTGCAGCATGATGCAAAGAGGCGGGGGGAAGAAAGCATCCACTGGGGGATCCTGGCAAACATTATTTAAACCACTGGAGAAGTGCAGCAGATTGACTCTCTGACCATCACTGCTGATAATGTTGCTCATAGAGCTTGTCAGCATTCCAGCTTCACATTTTTATAACCATTTAATTACTGCCTGTACTGAATATAGCTGGAATTCACCACTGCAGCTAATGCCCTAGAAGTGCACTATAGACTTACAAGAAAATGGAGAATATCAAGTAGGCAGCTAGGCTGTAATGAATTTGCTCGTCATGTTAGGTAGCGCCTCAGTAACAGCATCAATAGCCATTCTGTTTGTTCTGTGTTTTGAGTTTTGTTTTTTATTTGGTTTGGTTTTTTTAATTATTTTATTTTTAGGATGCAGTGTCCTTCCTTTGAATTCTTTTCCATTAAATCAACAATCTCCTTCTCGAAACTTAATAAAACCATATGATTTGTTTTTAAACTTCTTTTGGCTCCCCATACATGACAGTAGTAGGGGATGGGCCGTACCACAGTCTGGCATAGCCACCTCATTGCTGTTTAATCAGAGGGTTCCCTTTGCGTGGAATGGCAGACACTTGCTTCTGCAACTTGATCTGACTGTGGTGGGTGCTGAGCCACTGTGAAGTCATCTGAAAATACTGACATGTAGCGAATGCTCTGAATGCTATAAAGAGATTTTGTCAGGAAGGCAGTATTTCTTTATTGTGGTAGATAGAATTTCTGGCATGAATGTAGCTTGCGGGATGCTTTTGCTCTTGTTGCTGTGCTTTCCCATGCGGACAGCTCTGCAAGGTGCAAGCCACAGCCCAGGAACCTCCTGCAACCTTTGCACAGAATCACAGAATCACAGAATCACAGAATGACCGGGTTGGAAGAGACCCACTGGATCATCGAGTCCAACCATTCCTATCAAACACTAAACCATGTCCCTCAGGACCCCGTCCACCCGTAACTTAAACACCTCCAGGGAAGGCGAATCAACCACCTCCCTGGGCAGCATATTCCAGTGCCTAATGACCCTTTCC
>WAAB01020137.1:19204-37347 GCA_013389865.1 Piaya cayana
AACTACCTGAAAGGAGGTTGTAGAGAGGAGGGAGCTGGCCTCTTCTCCCAGGTGACAGGTGAGAGGACAAGAGGGAATGGCCTCAAGCTCCTCCAGGAGAGATTTAGGCTAGACATCGGGAGGAGGTTTTTCACAGAAAGGGTCCTTGGGCATTGGAACAGGCTGCCCAGGGAGGTGGTTGATTCACCTTCCCTGGAGGTGTTTAAGGGATGGGTGGACGAGGTGCTAAGGGGCATGGTTTAGAGATTGATGGGAATGGTTGGACTCGATGATCCGCTGGGTCTCTTCCAACCTGGTTATTCTATGATTCTATGATTCTGCCTTGTAGACAAGCAGAAGCTCCAGTTTGATTATCAGTGAGTGAGTCAAAGGTCCCACAATGGTTTTGCTCAAAATGTGACTGCTAATTTCCATGATCAGTTCCCAAATTGCCAGTTTCAGATGTTTTCCACTTCTATTTTGAAAGATTTGCACAGTTCTAATTGTTGAGTTCATAATGTCAGATAACAATGTACTAAATTTTTACATAAAAATGTGTGAGTTATGTAGCTACTGCTTGCAGATTTTGACAGTATCCTTTTTCAATTTTTAGTTCATTAGATAAGGCACAGTTATGCAATGTAGTTGCTTCCTGTTCTCTACTGAGTAGTGTTTCTTCTGAGCACAAGCTTTTCAACATACTGCCAGTGTCAAGACAAAGCATCTCCTTTTTAACCAAACATTGTACTTCTGGGGCTTATAGAATATTTACAAGCTAGAGGGTGGGGTTTGGGTGTTTTTTTCAGATTCTGAAGAGAGATATATCTCTGCGTTTCTTTTGGGAAAGTTCACAGTGTTTTTGGAAGTCAAATGAATAGCTTAGGCAACCTTGCCTCTGGAAATCATTTATTATCAGTGATGCATCAAAACACAGAACTGAATATATATAGTTTATTGAAATAGAAACTTTTCAACTTAAAATAAACTATATCACTTGAGGGAAATGCTAACACATTCAGTGTAGTAATTATGAGTTACAGAAATCATGGAAAATATTGAGCAGCATCGACTACTAAGGGTTCAAATGTAGTTTACTAATAGTTTTATTAATATAGTATTAGTAATTATTAATAGAAGAGCAAGTCTTATGAGGAGCAGCGGGGAGAACTGTGATGGTTTAGCCTTGGGAAGAGGAGGCTGGGGAGAGACCTTACTGCTCTCTACAACTACCTGAAAGGAGGTTGTAGAGATGAGGGAGCTGGCCTCTTCTCCCAAGTAACAGGGGACAGGACAAGAGAGAATGGCCTCAAGCTGCATAAGGGGAGGTTCAGACTATATATCAGAAAGAAATTTTTCACATAAAGGGTCCTTGGGCACGGGAACAGTCTGCCCAGGGAGGCGGTTGAGTCACCATCCCCAGAGGTATTTAAAAGATGGGTAGACAAGGTGTTCAGGGACATGGTTTAATGGAAAATAAATGTGGTTGGACTGATAATCTAGGAGGTCTTTTCCAACTTGGTGATTCTATGATACTATTTTTGCTGTTTGAATTTTTCTGTACAGCAGATTGTGCTTGCTTTTGGTCACTCCATCAGCTCAAGTGCCATCAAGTGTTATGTATTTAAAGCTCTGAAGCAAGCAAATGATCCAGACTAAGGTTTCCTTACCATTATGCGTGACAAAAGTTCATGTTTGTTTAGCTTTTGTTAAGCTATTTTGAACAGAAACACAAAGATCTCACCCCAGCTTGAGACATCCTGCTTCTTTGAACACGTGTGCTGTTAGCCTCAAACGTGGACTTTATTATTGGGACCTGGTAATATAACTCACAAAGAAGCTGAAGAGATCGTTAGCAATAACCAGCTCAAAGTAACAGCAAGAAGAAGCAGGTAGGAAGTGCTGGCTGCAAGCGAAGCTTTCAAGCTGTGTGTGTTAGACTGGGGGGGAATAGGTAGTGTATTTAACTCGTGCTTCCTTTATGAGCAGTCTAAAACTCTGATTTTGTGGAGGAATTAAAATGAATTAATATTTACTAGGTTTTGCAGTTGATTAAAATTGACATGCTGCATAAGATAAGGCAACATTTAAAGCTTTCACTCCCTAGAAACATTTGCACGGAGGAAGGTCTGAAAGGGAACAGTAGGTTTAGGGAATCAGCGGCTGAATCAGCTCACATCATAGAAAAGGTCTCAGGAAAAGAAACCAAGGAAAAGTAACACTCTGAAGACTTTTTGGTGTTACACAGAAGCATGGAATGGCCTGGAAACATAATCTCTAGCTCCACAAGTGCTGAAATGAGAGCAGGGAAGGAAGGTCACTGGTGTGAAGTGGGAAGGAGAAAGCAACCACAAGAGCTGCCTGTGGCTCCTGCCAAGATTTTTCTCTGAGTTTCCTCCTGCAGTTTCTTAATTTCTAAGACAACTTTGGTGGCAAGTTATGTTTTTTGAGACCTGCTGTAGATAATACAACGTGGCTGATCACCTTGCTGTAGGTATTCTACCAAAACCATGAGATTTCAGGCTATATCCTTTCATGGCTTCCTGAGAGCAGCCTGTTTTCTCTCACGCTTGGCATGCTGATCCCTTGGTCTGCTGTCTGGACTGCCAGTCTTCTTACCTCATTATCTTAACCAGGCAAGGTGCTTTGAGGAGAAACTGCACTTATTTTTTGGGTGCAAGTGTGCTATGGTGCTTACAGTGCTGCTTAACATTGCTCCACCTTTCTTATCAAACCAGCTGCTACTTTAAAAGAACCCTGTTCTGTGAAGTAGTCTTTATCTTTTTAAAATACAATTGTTTTTTTCACTCAACTTGTTTGTAGCACATTGAAAGCTTGAATTTGAAGGCTGCAGTCTTCTGTCACCAATTACTAATGCCCTCCCTTCAAGGTGATTTTATTTTAAACGTGTGTTTGTCTCTACCTTTCTGAAGTTACTCTTTCAAGACACTCATTTGTACCTTCTTTATAAAGGAGTACAAGAAGAATATACATTGAATGTATTTTTTAAGTATTTTTCTTAAAGACTGCCCCTTAGAATTTAGTTGCAAGCCCATCTCTTTAAGAGATGAAGCAACATACATTGAATTCAGCTGAATTAATTTAGAAACAGCAGAATATGATACATTCAACTGAGTCTCGCTACAGTATGGGAAGTGGCCATAATTTAAAGGGGATTTGTATTCTCACAAGGTGCTTATTTTAACTAGTTTGGATCATCTCCCAGAGGTGGAGATCTAGTGATTTTGGCAGATCAAGAGGTTTACTAATTCAGATCCCTTTCAGCAGAGGGGAAAGCATATGATGTTAATGGATGTCACTTGTCTGAATGTAGTAACAGATGGTTCTGTAGGAAATGGAGTAGAAACACTCAAAAGCAGGATTGTTGACTGGTTTTTGGTTTATGCCCACATTAAATCTGTTGAAAGGGTCATGCAACGCAGCTTCATAGATGATCTGATTCATAAACTCTTCAAGTATTTGGATCTTAGTTTTGATGATGGCACCCACAGCTGGACAGGTTCTCATCTTGCATTTATATGTGTATCTTCACTGTAGGGTGTGTAGTTTGCTCGGGTTTAGTGGAAATTTGATCTGTACATAAAACCTAGCAGGCAAATTCTGGTATCACAGTACTGAATTAATTTTAATACAGTAGACCTTCCTCCAGCTCTGTTAATCTCAGTTCCACTAACAATAGCGTAAATTACTTTGCATTTATATTGTCATTGCCTGGGCACAGTTTTAAATTCTATGGCAAGATTTCTCCTTTCAGTTACAGCTAGCTTTGAAACGATTTGGGGAATTTGGGTTTGTGCTTTACCAAAACTGCAAGAATGCAAATTCTGTATCTTAATGTTTCATCAAACAAAACAACTGTGCTGAATGATTGACTTGTTTGGCTGTTCTACCAAGGCCACATACCCGCAGTGATTAGTTTGAGGTTTTGCTTTGGTCCAGTTTTTGTGGGGTTTTTTTCTTGGTACAGTATCATTTCAGCAGCTCCTAGATATCTCTGAGTTTTTAGCTTGGGCTTGTAGGGGTACTGTCTCTGACCTCAAAGTGTTTGTCTTCATTTGTTTCTTCCTTTTCAGGTGGGAACTGCGTACCTGCAGGATGGTCCTCCTCTAGTTCTGCATTAGCAGATCTTGTCAAACTAACCAAGATTCATTTTTGCAAGACAAATTTTCGTAAGCCATACTCCCTGCAATACCCTTGCAGATAGTCTGATGTACTCGCTTCAACATAGATGAGTCAAACAGCCCTTTCATACTGAATAAGCTGATAAAAGCAATTGATCTCATCCTGTTCAGTTTGTGAGCTTGAGTGACTCCGAATGTTGATATTCACATGCCATCTTAAAACATCTTAAGAATGGTGGAGGATTTTCCTAACTCATCTTCTCTGCCATTGTGCACCTTGGCAGAAACCAAAACAGATGAAGATGGATTTATAGGAACTTTAGAAAACGTACCTTCTTAGGGGTATAAGTATCAGTAACATCAGCACATCCTTTGAAAATATCCTCAAGAAGTTTCTGGGTGATATTTTCTACTTACCTCTGGGTACTTAATTAGGGAAGAACAAATGCATAAAAGAGGAGATGCGGTGCTTTACCCCCAGCAAAGGGGAATTCCTGGATCATCTTTCTTCAAGTATATTGGAGCATGTTGTTCCTTTTGCTTTCATATTGTAAACTTACACATCCTGTCCTCATTCCTATAGTAATGAAAGAGTTTTGCTCAGGAGTTCTGGCTTCTTTTCAGTGGTCTTTGTCTTCCCTCCTAGGAAACAGTTTGAATATGTCAGAAGAGTCCCAGTTCCTCAGAACTTGCGTCTTGCCAAGAACCTGACCAAATTGGTCTGTAGTATTGCTCTCATTAAAAGCCTGCTTCTTTCCCCCCCCCAAAAAAAGTCATCTGTTACAGTAACAAAGGATTAATTGTTAAGACTTGGTACTTGGCAGAAGTGCCTATAAATGAAGTGCTTTTTTGGAAGCTGCATTGCCTGTCTTGCAGTTCAAAAAATAACTGTGACTATTTCAATGTGTATCACTGAATTAATTCATTTGATTGCCACTTCCCTTCCTCTTCTCTTTGGGGGGGAGGGCGGGCTCCGGAGATTGGAATTTTAATTGCTTGACCGTAGGTTCTAATTAGTGGTGCACTGTAAGGGCATGGATCATTAATTAGTACTGAATATAAGGATCTCAGAGACTGAGCTATAGCATCAAATGGATAAGTTCAGAAAACTCTGAACTAAAATTACAGTTTATTAGTAAATTGAGTTAAAGTAATGAAGCTATTATAATTTTTACTCAGTCCCTGCGTGTTATTTTCTGTGTTTCCAGAGTTTGTTCTGGTGGTCTTAAAGAATGTAGCATTTTAAAATAGGTACTTAATATTTGTATATATATAATACATATGTATCTATTCTGAAGGCATATATTATGTGCCAGTAGAATAGTTATATGTAATCAGAATTATTATACAGTGGTATCCCTTATTTAATTTTATTAAATATTTTGGGGGTTCTAATCCATTAGGTGGTTTCATTGGCAATATATAAAATAGTATTCTCTACAGCCACTTTCTTTCTCAGTCAGTACCTGGATTTCTTTACCGTATCCAAGGGGAAATCAAGCTCTTGAGTATAATGATCTAAGAACAGAATTTTATCTATCGTATTCCTTTAATGTTCAATACTTCGTATCATATATTTTCTGTTTTTAAAACTTGATGATTGAAGTGAGTTTTATAACTTCAATTGTACGTTAGCATTGCTGTATTTGAGAATATCAGATAGTATAGTAGGGTGGAACAGAAATATTCCTATAATACATACTGGTATCAACTTGCTTTCTACTAGGTGGATTAAGAACTGGGTAATGGACAGATTGCAAAATGTAGACCTGTGTGGGGTCACCATAAATTGCTGTGTGTGTAGCAGGGTTACTGGTGCATTGGTATAAAACAGTGTTCTGCAGGTATTAGCATCCAGAGTTTAGAGGCACATAGGAAATAATTGCTGATAAAACTTACAAATCATCTGCACAACACATGCCTTATTTCAGCTAAATTCATAAACTGGGCTTTGGTTATGGACATGTAATTATGGGTGTTGGTGGGGCAAATGGGAAACAGTGGCTCTGAAATTTAAATTATACAGAAATTTATATAAATGGATTAAGTTCTGCCACCTATTCCAATCCCGTATTTGTTTATATTTATCCATTTGGAGGCTTTTAAAATATGAAGCACATTTGAATATGCAAGAGCCACAAAGTCTGGTTTGTAAAACCTGATAGAATCCGATGAAGAATCTAGAGAGCTGTGCTTGTATTTAGTGGGCTGTAGGAAGTAATTAGAAGACTATTAAGATCCACTCTTTTATTGGACAGAAAACCTATAGTCACAGAATTTTTTAATTCTTCTGTAGAATTTTGTAGGAAGATGATCTTACAGAGTTCACCAATGGGTCTATATTCATGTGTATCACTGGGGCTGAGCAACCATCTCCTGTTGAGAATTAGTAGAAACTAGAGGACCGTAAATTCAGAACTTGGCAGGAGTTTTCGTAGGATATTTTTCCTCAAGGCAATTTTCTTGGCTTTTGCTATTTTTGAGACTCAGTTTGTAGGAAAAAAGGGTTGTGTTTCAGCTCTCTTCTCCAGCTCCTGCTTTCTCTTTCACAGGAGTTTCTGAAACAGTGCAGCTGCTTGACATGGATTTAACGGTGCGTTGCACGGAAACTTGGCTTCTTGGTGTGTAGAAAGGATGACTTTTTTCTCTCCCCATCACTGAGGAATTAAATTCACATTTTCTGTTCCTGCTTTTAGTCTTAGAGACAAATTTTTCACTTCAGCTTCCTTCCTCCCCCGTCCCTTTCTCCTTTCTTCAATTAGAAGATGCTCAGGTCAAGCATAAATAGCTGCAATTGAAAAAGGGTGAAAATAGCACAGATGAAATAGCTACACTATTGAGACCTAGACCTTTATTTAGCATCACATTTGCTGGAATGTCACTGTAACAGAGTTCAAAAGTCCTCTGAGGGGAGACCTTGTTGCTTTCTACAACTACCTGAAGGGAGGTTGTGGAGAGGAGGGAGCTGGTCTCTTCTCCCAAGTGACAGGGGACAGGACAAGAGGAAATGGCCTCAAGCTCTGCCAGGGGAGGTTCAGGCTGGACATAAGGAAAAAATTCTTCCCTGAAAGGGTCATTAGGCACTGGAACAGGCTGCCCAGGGAGGTGGTTGATTCGCCTTCCCTGGAGGTGTTTAAGGTGCAGGTGGATGAGGTGCTAAGAAGCATGGTTTAGAGACTGGTGGGAATGGTTGGACTCCATGATCTGGTGGGTCTCTTCCAACCTGATGATTCTATGATTCTGTGATTACTTTTTTCAACAGATTAATTGATAATCTCCAATTTTAAAGGAGACAACATTGTGTTTGCAGTCAAGCATAATTTTTACAGCTTCAGCTGTTTGTCCCATCTAAATGAATGACAAAGTCATATTTGTTCCATGTAAATAGGAATAGATTAACCATATCTGTATGTTTTTAAGTATAATGGAGTGCCCAATCCCCAGCACTGATTATGAGTTAGATGACACAGGCTTTTAGATAATGGACTACAGGTAGGTGTCTACAAAAAGATGTAAAAATCAATCTCAACACCTTTTGCCTTAAATAGTTTCTGGAGGCCTGGTAGAATTTCATGTCAGGCCTCCTGTAAGCAGGGAAGAAATGAATTAACAAATTATTCAGAATAGTATGGAACAAAGAAATCAAACCAGCAGTGTTGGGTAGGACTGCATTCTGATAAATCACATAAATAAATGATCCTTCTCACAGAGGAATATCCTGTAAAATACCAAAACATAGAAGTTCTTAATATTGAGGTTAGCAGATTTTTTTTTTTTTAAAGGAGGGAGGGAGCAATGGCAAGTGATGCACTAAGGTGTTTTATAAGAAAGATGGCAATAGATACTCTTGGAGCCTGGACTCTAGTTTTGCACAGGTATCTTTGTTGGTAAAGCTCTTATGAAGTGCCTTCAAAATAGCACTGCTGAAATTACCCACTTTGTCTGTATTTTTGACAGTAACACCAGTGTTGTTCTCCACTCCTGAATATTTCCCTTGCTTTCACTTTGAACTTAAAAGCTTCAGTCTGCTTTCCCTAATTTAACCTCCTTCACCACAATGCCCTTTTGTAGTTTATTCATCTTTCTGTTATTCAGTCATTCCCAGCCTCTTCAGCTGAGCTGATATGATGATATATGCACAGTTTCTTTGAAATAATCTCTTGCAGTGTTTTTAATTACTTCCTCAAATAAGTTCATGCTGTCCCTGCCCTTTTGCTGTTTGAGTCATGAGCACAATCAAGTGACAATAGTTGGTTAGACAGCCACAGCTGTGTACATTGGACATATATGTGTTTAACAAGGGTGCTTAAATATGAGGTCTTTTCTTCGTTGAGCTCCATCAGGTTTGTGAAGGAGAAGGAGACTATGGCTGGCAGATTTGCCGAACACATAGAAAGCAAAAGTGATCTTGAGCTGCCAAAAGAATTCAAGAGACTGTGTTGCAATATTTACCTGCATAAAGATGGTTGTGAAGTGTGACTATAAAAAAGGTATTGATTTCTGCATACATTATGATCTTTTACAAATCCCACATTCATTTTTCCATACTGGGAGAAAGTGTTGGAAGAGACTGAGAGGAGATCTAATCTGACATCTCCACTCTCACAAAAGGCTTGAACTCAATTTTATTTTCCCCAAGAGAAAGCTAAGAGGTGAATTGGTTTTTGTGCACTCCATATATATTTTTTTATATATATGTACAAGTAAATCAGCTAAATCTACTTTCCAGTAAGCAGAAATAGCTGTCAAGATCAGTGGCGGGACACTGACAAGCGTGAACAGAGTGAGATGTGAGTTGGCAGCACAGGGAGTATCACTGAACATTTTAGATAGGGGAATAATAGATTCACGGTCACTTGGTTGAATGTCTTTCTTGAGAAATTCCCTATACGTAAGCCAGCTCACAGCTTCTGTAGATAGGAATTGCTGCATCTGGTCTTACAGCCAGTTGAGTAAAGGTTGGATGGCTCTCCTGGCTTTATATTCTTATTTCAACTTTTCTGTTAGTTTCCCTCATTTTACTCATTACATCATACTGAGATGAGCTGTGATCAGGTCTCCTTCTTCTGTATTTGCACAGCATTCAATGCCATAATGCTGGAGGAGCAGAAGTAATAAACAGTGCTGAGGGTTGGTAACAGTTCAAAGAACTCACATGGGATGCAACTACTCAATATCCATTTATTTATTACTTTCCTATTTCTTTTTTTTTTCCCCATAGTGAAATACATGAGAGAAGCAACTCCTTATGTGAAGAAAGGCTCTCCTGTTTCAGAAATTGGGTGGGAGACACCTCCCCCCGAATCTCCTCGCTTGGGTTGCGCCTCTGCTGACCCCCTCTCGCAGCTTTCACTCTCCATCCACAGAGACAAGAAGACAATACCACTCAAGATGTGCTACGTGACACGCAACATGACAGTGTCAGATCCCGAAAACAGGTGAGGGAGAGATTTGCCTGGGACTGGGTTTTTGCCTTCACCTTGAGTAGTCATTGGCTTTTTCAGCATTGGTGTTGGTGAGCGGGAGCTGGCAATAGGCTCTGGCCATACACAGCAACCCAGCAAGGGGCAAGTGAGGACCAGTTTGGGATGCGTGGCTGGTGGTGTCTGAGCCACACAGTGTTCAATTCAGCTTTTGGTGTGAGCTAGACAAACTCTTCAGGACGGTAATCCAACATTTTTATAATAAATAGAATTGCAGGTGTTTGGTTTTGTCCTGATTAAGTATCTGCTTTTGAAGTAAAAGACACTGTACACTCTAATTGGTTACATCTTCCAGGCTAGCTTGATTTAGTTCCACTGAATTGCATTTTCTTTTCTGTTTTAATGAATATTATTTTAAGAACAGCCTGTTTTGTCCATTCAGCTCTGGGCATTAAAGACTAGAATAGGGGAAAAGTTCCACTTACAAGGCATTAATGGGGAATTTCTGTGACTTCTTGAGTTTGTTTTTTTTCATAATGCTAAAAATAGAATGAGCTTTTACCAGCCCTTATTTATAACATGTGTATAACAGCTGCACCACACCAGCATACTCTGTGATCCCTGCTCTAACAGCTGCTAATAAAAATGAATCCAGTCAAATCAGTAATACAAACCAATTCTTCCATGCAAATAATGGCCTCTTTGTTTTTCTGCAGTGTGCTGGCTTGCCCAAAAGCTGGGTGTAATGCCTTTTATTTTCAGCACTCATATATAGGCATAAATAGAATTTACAGTTTCATTTACACAGAAGAATAAGGAGAAGAGGGGAGAGCAGAGAGGGGCTTGGGAAGCATGGGCTCCCCTGCAATCTCTTGCATGCCAATTCAGAAACTTTGTCAGTATCTGTGTAAGTTTCCTTTCTTTCTTTTTTTTTTGTATTGTCTGACCTTCTTTTAAGGGTTTCCCCTCCTCCTCCCCCCCACCTTTTATTGTTTAGTGTTGCTTTACTTTGCTTCTGCTCTTCATCTCACTGAGTGATTACCACCATAGTCAGTTATAACCAACCACTACAGAAGTGCAGTGGTAAAACAGCAGTTACCCTAGTGGTCTTTCTCAAGTTTAAATCAAGATGATTATTGATATGGACTACTTTTTCACGGATATCTGTGTAGTTTAAGGTGTTGAAGTTTGACAGCTGTGTCACTAGCCTAAGAGTTTGTGGTTTTCTCTGCCACAGAGGATAGATTAAAAATACCCATGCATGTTGCGTTGTTTGAAGAAGTACAATGAAATGATGCTTTGCACTTGTTGGCTTTATTCTTTCAGCATTTTTCACTTCTTCTTTCCACTGTATTGTCGCCCTCAGCTTCTGTCACTCTCCTGATTCTCAGTTCTGTTTGAAGGACAGGAGGACTGATTCAGAGGGACAGACACTCACTGCTCATGATACTTGATATATCATGTACATGCTACTTATGTGAGCTAACTTTTTTGAGGCATGCTACAAATGTGAGTGTTCTTATGTGGTAATAGGAAGTGATGTGTGGGAGAGCCACGTTGCTTATTATCATGGTTTTCATTTTGTGTTGCTGTAATTTCCTGTGGAAAGAGTGACCTGTGATTTTTACTGTAATCCAACACAGTGCTGTGTTCAGTCTCAGATGGATTTTCCATCCAAGCACACAGTA
The DNA here is from genome assembly GCA_013389865.1 of Piaya cayana. Classification (NCBI taxonomy): domain Eukaryota; kingdom Metazoa; phylum Chordata; class Aves; order Cuculiformes; family Coccyzidae; genus Piaya; species Piaya cayana. Next base: position 30,434 of record WAAB01020137.1, read on the forward strand.
CCTCACTATCATGCTAGCTGCAGTGTAATAGCAGCATTCTGTAGATTCACATATTTACCTATTTCAGGGTTTTTTTTCTCCACAATTCTGAATACTGGAACTGGTATTTCTCAGTAGAAATGCTATTACAATGCAGTGACCCTTTCCCACTGGAATATATCCAAAAATAGTAATCTGATTCCACACAAATAATTTGATCTCCCTTCACAGCAGAGCCCAAATCACAGACTTACATGCTTATGACACTTCATTTTAGTAACCCAGTGACCTGACACACATAGATCTCATAACTGGTGCTGTCACTTTGCTGGACGGCTTTAGAAGAGTGCTGCTGGCAGGCTGCCAAAGCATATGCTAGCCATAAAAGGTCTCCTTTGGACTATAGCTGAGCTAATTTTGATTTAAGATCAAGCACACACATAGAAAGCACAAGTTTTCCAGTGCAGGTGCTTCTCCCGTGCAGGCTGGAGATAGTTGTCACAGGATCGTTATAGTTTGATGCTCAGAATGAATAGGTGCCTATGTTAAAGGACCCAAGAGGAAATACTTCCTTGTTGGCACTGAATCATCCTCAGTGTGAAATCTGGGTTTAACAGGTATGGAGAAAGTTACACATTTGCTTTTCTCAATAGAGCTGTTGGTGGTGCATAGGTTTTTTGCTTCTTCTTGAAGACTGGCTCCAGTTTAAAAGATTCCTAAATCTGTGTCTACCCTCAGATGGTTTGGTGAGCTGATTTTATAGCTAGTGGTTCTCAGATATCTCCTTCACCTAACCTGCCTGTGGAGGTAGGGAATTGTCTTCTCTGTGATGTGGTTTAAAAAGCCTGTAAGATACCAAGGAGAATATCCTTAACCGATGGCAAACTTAGTGTGTAGGAAATTTTTTTTTTAATAGTACAGGCATGGCAGTAGGAGAAAAGCTTAAGAGCATCTTAGTGGCACCTGTGACATTCTCCTCTAGACACAGGGGCTATTGTTACATTTTAGGTTGGAAGTAACTAGATGAAAGTAATTACTATTTAAATCTGTTATTTGTCAACATTTTCAATGATAAACGTCCTTCTTAGTGGCAGTTTTATAGGTTAATATTGGGCCTCACAGAGCAGCATCCCTATTCCCAGTTAAGGGAAGGGTCACAGCTAGTAATACCAACAAGCAGTAAATCTTACAGCAGTATTAAAAGCTTGTCATCAGTTTCTGGTAATGATATTAGAAATGAGAGACAAAAAAAAAAGACAATAGGTCTTTGAGCTGGAAATTGTTCAGTTGATGCTTTTGAAGTCTTGGGACATAATACAAAGGTACTTCTGTACACAGCATAGGAAGTGTAATGCTCCTGGTAGGAATAAGGCTGCACTGTTCAGAGTGCAAAGTTTTTCTCATCTGCTTTTGAAATCACCCTAAAATCCTGCCAGCACTTTATTCAGCCATACCTAGGAGGTGTGGGCTGGATCCTGCCAGCACTTAGCATGCACAGTTCACATTTATTTCCAGTAGCAGGAGTCAAGGGAAGTGTGATGCTTACATGGCATCTCAGCAGGGATCCAATCATGATTGAGTTACTTGTTGGCAGGATTTGGCCCTTGGATGGGAAAGGTTTGCTTTTGGATTGAAGCTATGATAAATGAGCCAAGACGAGATTCACAGCAAGGTGGTACTAGTTGCCAGCTGCCCGTTGTGGTGGCACCACAGCAGGTACATATGCAGTTTGTAGACTTCACACCCAGGACATGTGGAGAAACAGACAAGGAACTTTTCCTATCTGTTGTCTATTTCAGGGTTGGGCTTGGAATTAAAATTAGAAGATAAAATTGAGCAGGTATATGTTAAAGGTGGCAGTGGAACTGGCTGGTATCTGTTCTGGGCTCTATATGCTGAGCTGCATCCAGGTATTACCTAGGATGGCAGGGGGTTGCAGGCCAGATTGAGACCTGTTTGTTCCAAAAGCAGCTATGGACTCTAAGCTGTTTCATTACTTTGATTAAAATATATATATTTATATATTTATATTTTTTTGTGCTAGGGAGTACTGATTCACTGAAAGAGGTATTTGCAAGATTTAATGCAAAGCTGTTGCTCCCCAAACTGATTCTTTTTGCATACAGTCTTTTTAGATTTTTTTTCCTACATTATTTAATAACATATCAGTAATGCCAACTAATGGGGTCAGTGAAATTTAATATTGTTAATTGTGATTGGGGTATAAGCCTGTAATTTATGTAAGCATGAAGTATCCTTGTCTGATTCTGAAATGAAATTTCAGAATCTTAAATCACAGTCTGGTGAATTTGGATGCATTTCCTGTTGTTACGATAAGATATGAAAACAAAAGTTGAACCTTNTTATATATTTATATTTTTTTGTGCTAGGGAGTACTGATTCACTGAAAGAGGTATTTGCAAGATTTAATGCAAAGCTGTTGCTCCCCAAACTGATTCTTTTTGCATACAGTCTTTTTAGATTTTTTTTCCTACATTATTTAATAACATATCAGTAATGCCAACTAATGGGGTCAGTGAAATTTAATATTGTTAATTGTGATTGGGGTATAAGCCTGTAATTTATGTAAGCATGAAGTATCCTTGTCTGATTCTGAAATGAAATTTCAGAATCTTAAATCACAGTCTGGTGAATTTGGATGCATTTCCTGTTGTTACGATAAGATATGAAAACAAAAGTTGAACCTTCTTTAAAATACTAAGTTTGAGTTTCAACCTGATTTAATATGACATAGGAAAAACCAGTCCTTGCGCCAAATGACTTGAGTCATGCATGCTGATTACAAATGTAAGACATTTGCAGAAGAGTGTGACGGTGAAATTAAGATGAGCATCTTTAGAAGTCCAGGAGCTGTGACAGTAATATAGGACAGGCACTGTCCAAAAGTGGACTCCTTGAATGTTTTTCTGATGCATTTTTTGGCTGTGAGGCGGATTCATTATTAATGTAGGTGATGTCTTCAATACTAGTACCTCTATGCCTTTTCAGTAAAACTCTACAGAAGATGAAAGTGTGTAGTTCGGGACCTACCAGCATTCTCACTTTTACTGCTGATCCAAAGTACAACTGTTTTTTCTTTAAAAGGGCTTCAGAACTTGACATGTTCAGTCTGGACATTAGGAAGCATTTCTAAGAGAGTGGTCAAACACTGGAACAGGCCTCTTAGAGAGGTGGTCAATGCCCTGTGCCTGTCAGTGTTTAAGAGGCATTTGGGTAATGGCTTTATTAAGGGTCTCACCCAAACTATCACAATGCTTTAACTTGGTTAGCCCTGAACTGGTCAGGAAGACAGACTAGCTGATAGTTGTAGGTCCCTTCCAACCGAAATACTCTGCTCTATTCTGTTTAGCTCCTGAACCTCTTCAAGCTCATGCTAATATGATTTTAGGACGACTACAAGAGCAGGGAGGCAAGTAGTAGGCAGTGCAGAAGAGTCTAAACTTGTTGATGAAAGTATAGGCTGGCTTATGCCTCCACCCTGCCACTTTCCTGCTTGGTAAACAGGACTGTCCTTCAGCATTGTCAGGTGTGAGCAGCCACTGATATGCAAAGCAAAGACGGGATTCTTCTTGAAGAGCAGCATGGTTTAGGTGTGCAACTCTACAACTCAGTTTTTGGGTTTTTTTTCCCTTGCTGATGAGGGAGTTAATCCTCAAGTCACATACCTGGTCTTGCAGAGGGCTGGACACTGCTGCAGTGAGTGACCACGGTACTGAGAATGAGTTATGGCTGCTCTCGTGGAGTGTAGGCCCCATTTGTCTTGCTTTTTGCCTCTTGCCTCTTAAGAAGTAGTTTCATAGCACTGGACTCGGACAATGACACTGGCTACTGGAAGAAGCATAGATGGGTGAGGTGCTGCACACAGGCTAAGCCCTTGCATCAGGATTAAGGAGGCGACGGAACATTTCCATCACCATGCTGGCACTGCTGCAGCACTCTGGAGCTGTCAGCCCTTGGTTGATGCCAGCAGTTCTTCAGGGCTTGCTGGAGAGGTGGAAATATTTCCTTCCTAATAGGCAGTACAGATTTAGCAAGAGTGACCTCTGGCTTAGGAAACTTGTGTCATTTTTCTATTTACATGTATTGTAAGTGGGCAAAAGAAAGGAGTTGTATCTGCATGGGGGATAGACCCAAGGAAAAGATACTATAATGGGTGCATTACCAGTATAAAAAATCCTTCTCCACACCTCCCCAAAAAATTGTGCTTTGCTGCTCATGATGTTATTGAGCTACTATCTGGCTCTGGACAAAATCTCTGTGAAAAGGAGAGACCATACTGAATTTGCAGTGTTCTGAGCTGCAGCTTGAGGTCCTTGGATGAAAGGCGTGTAGCACTTAATTATCATTATTGGTACAGACATGTTTTGCTATTTGAATATCAATAAGTCCTTTGAAGAAGTCATTGAGCCTGCTAGAGACAAAGTGCTGAGTTACATCAAGAATTTTTGTTACTTTTTTATTTCCTGGTGGGCTGTATTTATTATCTGTTTAGATTACTGTTAAACTAGAGAATAAATCAACAATTGAACATTAAAGTAAAGCAACTTGAAAGGATGTAATTCAAATCCAGGAAAGAACAAAAATTATGATAATCGGTGTGAAGATCTGGTTGACTCTCCCCTCACCCTTAAACCACCCTATTGCGCTAGGCTATCGCAGTGTGCATTGCTGTGAAACCCTTTACATCCCTGCGCACCAAGTGTAGTGAATTTAAGATCAAGGCAAATGTGGGTTTTAAACCTTAGCTCCCAATTATTTTGCTGTTATGGGTCCAAATGGTCCTTTTGTGTAAAGTGAATAATTCTTGTCATGTCCTTGCTTGTTTATAGTATGGTAACTGCTAATCTGCCCCCAAAATCTACTGTTTACTGGAAGGGATGAACAAGTAAGCAGCATTTGAGATTTATCTTCTGTTCTTTCTTTTCACGCTGAGAGATGTTACATGGTCTAGCTAATAAGGCATTTATAACATCCCCTTCAATACTCTGATTGTAGTAGAGGGAAGAAGTTTGCATTTCTTCTCTTATAACAGAACTCTCACACAAATCATTGACTGCTAGAATTAATAATTGGTTCAGGCTCAGCTATCTAATATTGCACTATCATGTACATCATCAGAAATGGTGTGACCAGCAGGTCCAGGGAGGTTATTCTCCCTCTGTACTTGGCACTGGTGAGACTGCTCCTTCAATACTGTGTGCAGTTCTGGGCCCCTCACCGTAAGAAGGATGTTGAGGCTCTGGAGCGTGTCCAGAGAAGAGCGACAAGGCTGGTGAAGGGGCTGGAGTATGTGTCTTACAAGGAGCGGCTGAGAGAGCTGGGATTGTTTAGCCTGGAGAAGAGGAGGCTGAGAGGAGACCTCATTGCTNCCTGGATCCTCCCTGTGCCCCTTCTTATAGATGGGCACAACATCAGCCAGCCTCCAGTCCAGACGAACTTCCCCAGTCCTCCAGGACTGCTGGAAGATGATGGAAAGGGGTTTGGCCAGTACATCCGCCAGCTCTCTCAACACCCTGGGGTGAATCCCGTAATTGTTAGTGCATTTTGGAAGCTGCAGTTATCAGTCTGGCTAAGGGGCAATTTTCCAACCCTGTAGGAGCTAGAGCTCTAATGTTTCTAGGCAGAAAGGATATTTTTTTATTTTGAGGTTGGTTTTTTTCATTATTAGGAATAGTTATTTTCCATTATGTGTGAAGCTACTCACCAGCCAAGTGTCATCAGTTTTGCCCTTGTTCATATGAACTTTAGTCTTAACTTCAGTTTTTCTGTATTCTTGGGAGGCTACTGAGATCAGACACGTCCTAAGGACTATCCCTCCTGCAGGAAAGAGTTTAGGTGTCTTTTGAGTCAAATCACCAGCTAAGCTGTTTGGAAGAAAAAAGACCTCACCAAACAACCCAAAGGCCATTTTCTGTAGAACAACCTATTCATTTACAAAAACACTTCAACAAACTAGATTGAACTTTGGAAGTTCATTTATTTTATTTACATCAGATTTAATTTGTGTTGATTCATGTTAAGATAGCTTTCCAATGTCCTAAACACCTGCTGTAGTCTCTGGGCAAGAGTCTGAGAAGTGAGTTGCTGGGGGAATGTCCATGTCCTCTGAGATTTCCAGGGGACTGTTTGAGTTACCAGTGTAGAACTGGATAATTATGGTATATTTTGACTGATCTTCAATCTGTGCAGATCCTGATGAAACTAGGATTAGTCATGTCTCATTTTCTTGAAAAAGAAGTTGGATCTTTTCTCCTACTGTAATACTGTGGGGCTTTTTCCCCTGGTGTCAAGCTTCTGGTGCCCCTCTCACCTCCAGCACAAATCAGATGGGAATGGGGAAAGCTACTGCACGTTTTACTTAAAAGTGTCTGCACATGCAGGCACTTGTGGCTGTAAGTAAAACTGGATATAGGTGTGTGTGAGGGGGATCAGATATGATCTGATAGGAATAAAATGTGTCATGGTGAGTGGGTGGTGAGGAAGGATGTATGTGGTATGGAGGTGTCACTAACTGGGTCTGGTAGAACATTTTCAGTTGGATTTTTAACAAACTTCTAACCACAATATTTAGTTTATGGGAAAATAATTAAATAATGAATTAATGGAGAAAATGCAGATGTGCTGGCAGGGTTTTGTGTTGTATTTTGTTCAGGTTTTTTTTTCAGGCACTGCCTGTCAGGGGAGTTTTGAAAAAGTCAAGGATTTTCGTTATTCCAAACAGCTTCAAGTGTGGAGGATTGAGCTGAGCAACAGAAATAAGAGAAAAGTAACTGGAAATTAATCAGGGGAGGGGGGACAAAAAGAAGAAACTTGCCTTGAGAAATGCATGGAGGGATAGGAGGAGAACAAATTAAGAAAAGGTGATAAAGAATCATAGAATCACCAGGTTGGAAGAGACCCAACGGATCATCGAG
>WAAB01020137.1:39744-101749 GCA_013389865.1 Piaya cayana
GACAGAACAAGAGGGAATAGCCTCAAGCTCCACCAGGGGAGATTTAGGCTAGAGATTAGGAGGAAGTTTTTCACAGAAAGGGTCATTGGGCACTGGAACAGGCTACCCAGGGAGGTGGTTGATTCACCTTCCCTGGAGGTGTTTAAGGCACGGGTAGACGAGGTCCTGAGGGACATGGTTTAGTGTTTGATAGGAATGGTTGGTCTCGATGATCCGTTGGGTCTCTTCCAACCTAGTTGTTCTATGATTCTATCATTCTATGATTGACATCCATAGACATTTGAAATTAAATGATTTTTATGTTGTTGTTCTGGGTAGAGAAGGCAGGATGTTATGTACTCTGTAGATCTGTCAGCATCAGCACACAGTGATGTGAGCAAGTCCATTGCAGAACCAAATCCTTTCTTTAGTTGCATGTGGCACAACTCTGTTGATTTCCCTTCTATTAAAGCCCAGCTGGTGGCAAATAGAAATGAAATCAACTGTGACAGCTCATTACTGATATATGCACCCTCTGTTTGGACATTAGCGTAGTCCAACTCACAAGAAATGAGTATCTACATTGTTTTTACCACTGTAAGTTGAATGTCAGCAAGTGAGTCTTAATACAACAGATGCATTTGTGACAGCAAGGGAACAGACAGACTTTCACATTGAAAAATTCCACTTGATTACTAAGTAGCACTTGCTTGGTGAAATTACTTTCACCTCCATTTAGGTGCATCGAATGAAGATGATTCTTCCATGTATGGTGGGGAGTTTTTGCAAGCCTAACAATCTCTCTATGGAATATTTTCCTTGCAGACTAAACTGAAAGTTTCCATTGCTTAATTTTAATGTATTTTATTCCCCGCTCATCTCCTGATACTGCTTGTAGAATTGAAAAAGATCCTTAGGATGTTTTTTTTAATTGTCTTTGTAATAACACTTAAAACTGTCACAATATCATCTCCAATTGTGTTTCTCTGAATTCCTCCTTATGCTGGAAAGCTTCCCATATTTGCACACTCAGAAACCAGCAAAATACTTACCACAGTTTTGTACGCAGATGACGATGAAAGAGATGGAGTGAGCAGTTTGGCCTTCACCCCCTTTTGAAGTTTGCAGTGTCAGAGTATTTTGTTCCCAGTTGTGCCAGTGCAAAATCAAAATAGAGTGATGAACTTGAATAAATCTGGCTTCAGCTTATCATTAAATTCAAGGGATTAATTCCACACTTTAATCAGTCACTGAATACATAGTCTGTCCCAGGAAAAGACACAAAGTGTAAATCAGTGCCTGATCTGGTCCTGTGCTGGTGGGAGAAGTGCTTTCAAGAGATTTGATAAAATGTGTTTCTTAGATAACAAGCACTCGTACAAAAGGAGACCTTATCAAATGTGGTCTATCAAACATTTGCTTTCAGCTTCTGCTGATCCTTTATAAAGTAAAAGCTCTGGATGATGCAGCAAGGAAGGGAGTTTTGACCTCTTACATGCAAGGTTATGCCATTTAGATACACATGGTTTTGCATCACCCACATGTTCTGCGTGTGGAGAAGGGGATGCTGGAAACACTTTTCAGCTCAGTGAAGCTCTGAGAAGGAGAGAGAAAATGACTCTTTTATTATAAGGTTTGCCAAATGATCTCTGAGAAAATGTGATATCATTCATATGCGTTGCCAAGCTGGAGAGATGCCGCGCATCTTGGCAGCCACCTAGAGCTAACATATAATTCCTTTGGGTTGGTATGGGCTTTATCAGAAGCAGCTCCATATGCAGTATTTACATAACTGTGGTGGAGTGTGAGAATAAACACAGCTGTGGCATTGCCCTAAATATTTCAATTCATTGGGGAATTAAGGGAACTTTATCACTGAACTGCAGATAAACAGAAGTCAGTAAGCAGTGGTCAGTTTAGCCAAGGAGCAAATAAAAGCTACAATGACTGGACTGCTGGAAACATTTAAGTGCTTTAGTGTTGGAGTTTACTAAGGTCACTGGTATTTTTTTGCTTTTCAAAAAATATGGAAATGCCATCAGTCAGCCGTTATACAAAAAGCGTCATCCGAACGGACTGGTGAATCAAAGCAGCATAGGCTGAAAGGCAGAAAAGGGAAGAGTTTATAGAGACACAGCACTTTCCACATCTGATTGCAGTCTGAGTCCCTGAATTTCTGGGAAGATTATAAGTTTCTGTTATTATCTCCATCCCAATTGACTTTGTAGATGAGATTCTTGGATCTTCTGCAGAAATCTGAAAGCCCATTTTATTAAAGAAAGTTTAGTGCCCACATCTTATGTGAAATAGCCAGTAGCAGATTTCAGGCAGTTGCAGATTTAGACTTTTATCCTTAAGGTATGAATGAAAAAGGTAACCTACCTAGCAGCTTGCATATGCATTCCTTAAGCTAAACCAGTGCAGTAGATAAAAGGATTCAGTTTGGGGCTGTCAAAGCAGCATCTTAGAACTCACTTTTGAGGAGCGCAGCATGTTTTGTCCAATCTTCCTGTTACTTAGCTCAGGGAACAAGGTAGACTTACTGCTGTTGTTAGTACATTACTATCAAACTTTGGTTACTGACAAACAGTCCCCAAAATAGCCCCATTACAAATCATTGAGGGATGATATTTTAAGAGTATTTTACAAGTATGGCTCAGTACGTGCATGTGTGTGTGTACACTAGAATATATATATTGGTATCACAGTAGAATTGTATATATTAGAGTATGCATAGTTTAGCATCACTGAAACAGAATTGTAAAGAGCTGTCTAAATGTTCATTATTATAGAGGACAGAAGTCTTGCACAAATACTTAAATAGCCACCACAAAGGGAAAAACACTTAGATGAAAGCTTAAGTAGCAAAATACTTATTTGTATGTTAATCCACTTGCTTTCAGTAAGAATTTAAGCATTTTCCAAATTAGAGGGAAGTGAGTTGCCATTTCGAAGTTCTTTCAAAAGTTCTAGATGTTTTCAAACCAAAGCCCACTGCAACTCTAACTTAAAAGGAAATGACATAAGTTTGCTGCTGTTCCTGTACAACTGAAAAAGCAGCACATTCTTCTGTGTCTTTATAGTCCTTTTTCAGAGCTTTATTTACTGCATGATATGCAGTGATTTTGGAGGTGGGAGTTCCTCTATAGAAACCACAGGCTTTGTAAAAGTCTTTGTTTCATAGAATCCATATAGTGCACTAACGTTTTTCAAAACCAGCACAATATTGCTGTGTTGTTGTAATAATTTATGTCTTTGAAGAAGTATTAAAATAGGAAGTAGAGTGCAGAAAATCCTGAGTGCTGCTCTTGGCTTGTTCTCTGCTGTGTCCAGGTTATGCACCTTTCTGCTTTTTTGGTGGCAAAATGGGGGTGCTGTCACTGACCTCATCTGTAAAATGCTGTGAGAACTCTCACCAAAAAGTGCTCTGTAGTTAATAAGCAAAGTTTCACTGATTACCACAATGCAATTTGAAAATCCAACTCTGTATAGTTTTGTTTCCATAGATAGCTGCCTACAAGAACAAGCTCAGACTCAAATTAATAAGGCAGTAGGAGAGCAGTGTTTCTGATAGAAAGCCAGATCAGGCCGTAGTAGTTTGAACAGAACAGACTTTTTCAGTTGGAAGGGACTTAAAACAAACATCTAGTCCAACTTCCTAACCCATTTAGGGCTGACCAAGTTAAAGCATGTTAAAGGTGTTGTCCAAATGCTTCTTAGACACTGACAGGCTTGGGGTATTGACCACCTCTGTAGGAAGCCTGTTCCAGTGTTTGACCACTTTCTCAGTACAGAAATGCTTCCTAATGTCCAGTCTTTACCTCACATGGCACAGCTTTGAGACATTTCCATGCATCCCATCACTGGATACCAAGGAGGAGAGCTCAGCACCTCCCTCTCTCTCTCTCTTCTTCCTCTTCTTAGGAAGCTGTAGAGAGCAATGAGGTCACCCTTCAGCTTCCTTTTCTTCAAAGCAGACTAACACAAAGTCCTTAACCGCTCCTCATAGGACCTTTCAGCCCTCTTACCAGCTCTGTTGCCCTCCTCTGGACTCATTCAAGGACCTCCACATCCTTCTTAAATTGTGGGGCCCAGAGCCACACACAGTACTCAAGGTGAGACCGTACCAGTGCTGAATACAGCGGGAACGTGAATGTGCATGATCTTAGTGATCATCAGACACAAATGGCTAAATCATAACTATAGGGGAGACAGCTTTTCTTATTCACAAGACCTGCATCATCTGACAAGGAATTTTCCTTTCAATACTTGAGGTTTCAATACTACTCGGTGCATTCCGGAGCAGCTACATGAAAGCTTTTATTTCCAGACAGTGCTGTTTCCAGCAGTTTTAGTGAGGAAACCTGCATTATTTTTTTGGGTCAATGCTTTCTGAAAAATCAACCCACTTTTTAAGCCATCCTAACAGTGATTTAGGACCCTGAACAGTTCGGCTGCTGAATTTGGAAAATTATGACCTTTTCTATGTTTAGAGCAGTATCTACATGGGGACCTCCCCTTCTCAAAATGGACAAACACAAGCCCAGTAGTCCTTACTCTCCCAGCCTCAGAGAGCTCCATAGATCAAGTAGCTCTCTGTCCTGAATTCTGCTTTGGTTTAACCAATTAATTAAAACCTCTTAATTGTTAGTTAAGCTCCAAATTGCAGGATTTTGTAATTGCATAACAAATATTTGCATTACAGCACTGTCTTGAACCACAACCTGAATAAATTCCACTCAACTAATTACTTTTCTGCTACAGAAAGGAGTCTTTGTGTCCCAGAGATTGGGCAGCAATACACAGGACAGAAGTACGTGCTTAGGCTCAGATCCCAGGTTGTATTTGTATGAGTAATGTTCAGGAGCAGTCATTGTACACGTACAGTAAGAAAGCACAGATGTGATACAGAGTCAACAGAGGTGACAGGCAATGACCAGGGCTTGGTTTTGTAATCACTACATAAAGATAAATCAGACTGTTATTTAGTGGGTTATTTAACAAATGTTCAAGTAAAAGTAGCCCACAAAGCTATAAAGGACACACAAAGCCCCACTAATAACTAATAACTTCACTGTGAATGGAGCTGAAATAGCTGCAGCTGCCTTTCGAAGAATTTTTGTTGTTACGATTGTTAGCAAAGGTGTTGGCACAGGTCCCATAACCATGATGGACAGGATTAATTTTCCTGAAAGCTGTGTTTTTCAAACCACAGTGGTGGGATGAAAGCCCAAAGGATGGTCTAATAAGCATGATTTTTTTTTGAAAAAAACACATCTCTCTACACAGGAGTTTGGAAAACTGTAAAAGATGTCTACCAGCAGCAATCATGCAGTTGTGGCTAGCGCTTTTGTGCTGCTGCTGTTAGCAGGATCTAAATCGAGCACTGAGGGTATTGGTGCAATCCTAAGAAAACTCCTCTATTTGGGATGAGGATGGTTTTCATTTAATTCTGTATGCATAAAATAAGCCCACTGAGAAACTCTGAACATGTATTGATATCCAGCTAAAGAAGGCAGCAGCTTATCCCTGGCTTCTCTGCAGTCATCTCCTGTGCAGTTCTGGGTGGTTACCGTGTCTGTGAATGTTAATAGGTGAATGCTGCTCTTGGCTTTATGCTTGAAAATCCTGACAACATGCTAGAAGGATGATTGCATCAGTGCTGGCAAATACCCATTTCAGAGACTTTAAAGTAACGCTAGTACAGACCTGGCTTCTGTTAAGATGATCCTGTCCTGTTCAGGTGTTGTAAAGGTAAGTTCTTAGTGCTAGGTCTTGATATTAGTATCCTCCTTTTTAACTCATTGCTAACACTAAGCGAGGTAATCAGTTTAGCCACCTCATAGTATCTGAGTGAACATAATGTTTTTCCCCCCCATTTTTCTAGACTTATTGAAGTTCATTCACCTGATGCCAAGCACACCGTGGTGCTCAGGAGTAAGGATTCAGCTACAGCCCAAGCCTGGTTCAATGCTATCCACTCCAGTGTCAATGAACTCATCCCCAGGGTGATTGCAGAGGTCAGAGACCAACTGGGTAAAACAGGGATTGCTGGAAGTCGAGAGATTAGGCATCTAGGCTGGCTTGCAGAAAAGGTAATGAAAACATTTTTATTCTCATTTCTAAGCTCTCTCTTTCTTGCTTGCTCTTTTTTCCTGAATTCAGCCTTGCCTGGAAGCAGAGATACTAAATGAGGTTCTGAGGTTTGATTTAGCTTTCCATGAGGACCTTTCTTTTCTTAATATGCCGATTTCTGTGCTTTAAAAAAACCAACAACCCAACAAACAGAAAACCAGAAGGTCCCCTGAGCCTTCACTTCTATACACCAGTTAGCAAAGACTTTCCTGGGAGATCAAAAGTTTCATGATCTATCAAGTTTAGGCATGGGACATGAGTCACAAAACCTGACACCAGCTTTAAGCTTCTCTGCTATCATGTCTCCTGTTAATGTATATGACCTTTCTACTCCCAGCCTGGGAAGTTACTAGTTACTTGCTCCATGGTTCATCTCTCTGCTGTGCCTGGCTGCAGGAGCTGGGCACAAGGTGGTGACCCTACTGCACCTGGGAGATTGTTCTTTAATTGTCACCCTGCATTTGAGCTAATCTATGTAGAAGGCCAAACCTGCAATTGCAACTTTTACCCCATTCCTTGCACAGTTTGAGTGTCAAAATATTTTATGCCACGAGGGAAACCTTGTGTTTAGTTCAGAAATAGTTTGGGATCTACTGATTTGTGGAAAGCCAACCCATGAGTGCACAGGGATGGTATCAGCGTGAGATGATCTGGTTTTAAATCAATAGTCTCAGAATTTATTTTAGGTATCATACCCACTGCTAAGTGTAGATTAGTTACAGTAACAGCGTTAGGACTGTGCCTAGAAATACCTCCCATCCAGATCTTGCCTGGGCAGTGATTCAGAGCATTTCTGCCTCTCGAGTTGGGGTGCATGGGATAAAAGGCCACTATTTATACAGTGCCCTTTCAACCTGTGCGTCCATCATAGATGTGGAATTTTGACTACCATTGCTCTCAAAACAAAGACTAATTTTTAGCTCTGTTTGGGATTTTGTCAGTGAAAATATACAAGCCACATAGCCCTGCACCTGTTTCTATCTAGTATCTGTTAAGAAGGCACACCATTAATGTTAGCAAAATGTGGGTCAGTCCACACCATTTGTAAAGAGACAAAGATTGCAAAATCTTTCAGGCAGATTTTGTGCGTTTTCCTGTCCCGCTTTCCAAGCTTGCAGAGCAAGGAGGACAGCACAACTCGGTGGCTAATTGCTGTAGAAAATGTAAAAATTTTAAGGAATAATTTGGGGTTAAAACACCAAGCACGGGTAAGTAAATTTTAGCAGTAAACTGTACCACTGTGGGGGCTTTAATCTTGTTTTCCCTATTGTATTCCTTTCTATAAACTTAAGAAAAGCTGATTATAAGAGGCTTTCTCTGTTGCAAATCCTTTCCTCTGAAAGGGTAACTGCTCTGCACTAGATCATGTAGAGCATATATGTAAAATATTCACAGGCCATTTTAAGCAGACATGTCACGCTTCTGGTTTAGGAATTTCCTCTCCTCATAGTTAATACATAGTATCACATTCGCATGCTTCTTTCTCCAAATTTTTGGACTTTATGGACTGAGGTCTTATTTCATGCTTCTCATTGTGGACCAGTTCAAGGTCCCACTGAATTTAGTGTGAAACTTGTGTTGCCTTTAATAGGGCCAGGCTGCGGCAATGTGCATGTTCCAGTGTGTTTACAGCGGCTGTTATCAAGAATTAGCCTTGAGAGATTTGCAGGGACGTTGTTACCCAAAAGTCAACATATGTTTTGCACTAAACTAACCATCCAGAGCTGTGCAATAGTAATAGAGTGAGGTCAAAAGTTCCCAGCTTCTTCTCATGTTGGAGACCTTTTGACAATTAGAGAAATCACTACATATGGTAAAAAACAATGTGAAATTGCTTGTATTTTGTTAATGGACTATGGGCTGTAAGGCCTAGGTGAAACAAAGATGATCTGCAGGGTGGAAGAAGATATATGCAAACTGCATGTATACCATTTCTGAGGATGTGTACAAGGCAGCTAGGTGACGTGGTGACCACAGGGTATTTCCTAGGTGCTCCTCATGCAAAACCAGGGTTTGGCAGTGGGGTGAGATGAAATTCTGCAGTGGTTTTTGGAAGCACATCAGGAATACCAGCTTTATTCTCCTGAGCTGAACTTCCTTTCCACATCCACTGCTGGTTTTTGTAAATGTTGGAGTTTAGAAATGGACTTGATTATTAGTAGCCATAAAATAAAACATCTTTCTTGTATTCCTCCTAATATTACTATTAATTTTTTCTTGGTGATATTTTGTGGCATATCTTGCTGTTTTTCCATGGACTGCACTGGGAAGAAATCTGAAATCCATTTTGAAAACTGTCGTATAGGATAGCTTTTAAGACAGACTTTTATGGTATTGCATTATGTTACTTACATAGCATATCCTTACAATGAATTCTCAGCAAAGTGGAACAACACTAAGTGAGATGAATTCCTCTGCTTGTTTGGGGAATGGAAAATGTAATCCCATAGAAATTTCACTGTAATTTGCTGTGATTACTCTCTGCTTTCATTAAGCTGTTTCCTGGTTTGACATTTTTTTATATGGCTCTGCTCTAAACTTAGCTCTAAACTTCAACCTTTATGGTACTACAAAAATAGATTCATTAGCAGAGCCTCCCTCAGGTGGGTAACATTAAAATAAATAGTAGGTTATCTAAGGTACTAAGCAATTGCACGCTAACAGGGTTCTTCCACCTTCACTGAACTTCCCTGTGAAAACAGCCCTAAATTTGTGGTCTTCAGCAGCAAACATCCATCTCACAGATCCACCATCAGGTCCATAGGTGTGCCCCGTGGTGGGCAGTGAGGATCCCCCTGCAGGTAAAGCAAAGAGCTCTGCATCATTTCAAGAAAGCAAATGCTCACTGTAGCGTTCTTATACGTAAAGAGAAAAACAGCCAGAAACAATCATTGGAGATGCTGTATTCCCTCTTTTATTAAGGCACTAACCTTGTCCTGACCTTGAACTTGTAAAATGGGTTTCTGAAACTAGCTAAGGATTAGGGAGTCGCATTAGTCACTAAGTCACTGTAACTACAAAATGTCAGGTACCGGTTTGTAATGAAGTGTGTGCACTCCCCATCACCTTTTCTGTCTTGCATTTGTCTTTTCACTTCAGCAAGACCTGTGGGATTAGCAAGCATGCTAAGTGGGAGGAACAGCTACAGGTGGGTTTTAATATTTTCCTTTCTTTTTCTTTTTTTAATGGCCCCTGTAAAGATACTTCTGGTCACCAAATACAAAAAAAGAAGTTAGTAAAGTCATCCTAACTGAGGAGTTTTTTCCATATGTGTGTTAATTGCCTCTGTAAATTGCAGGAATGCTTTCAATCCTTGTGGAAATGTCTTTTCCACCTCTCTTTCCCCCCACTTTTTTATAGTTGTACATATCCCATGGCTTATAGAGAACCTTAAACAGGCATTACTGCTTTTCTCATCACGACCGTTCACCTGCCATTGAGTTCCTTCGTGAGGAGCAAATTCATCTCTTGCACTGGAGAGCTAAAACACTGGAGAAATGGTAGTTTATTTTATCATTTTGTAATGCCTGTTCCAGTAGAGCAAGATATTATTGGTAAAAGCTTTATCTACATTTTTGCCTCTTTAATGCAAACACAAAAAGGTGTTCTGGCAAAACTGATTTTGCAAAGGTAGCTTTTGCCAATTCAGCTTTCAGCCACACATGCAAAAGCGTCACTGGTTTCAGAGGAAGCTGAAGCTGTAGCCAGGCACCAGTCTGGTAGCTGGGTCAGTTGAAAAAAAAGGCTAAATGAAACTCCAAGCTCTGCATTTCTCCTTGTCTTTGCTGTGCTTTAAATGTACTCTTGGAAGAGAGAAAAAGCACTTCTGCAGCCAGAGACTGTTCTTCATTGAAGATGTCAAATGTCTTACAGGCAGTGGGCTTCTTAAAATTACCTCAAAGCTCCTTTGTGAAGCTTAAAAATAGAAGTTTGTGCAAACTGTCTTTTGTAATGGTAATATTTGAAGCCCTTATGGGCTTTTTTCACTGAATTGTAACCCCAGCACTTGATTCCTGTTTGTGTTGCTCTGCCTGAGCAGGGCAAGTATGCTGTAGCTCCCACAAATCTGATGTAGGGATCAGAGGGGAGAAAGCACCTAATACTGGAGGGGAAATAACCAAAGCAGCAGAGTGAATTGGAGTTGTTTTTCAGCTCCTGACACTATCTCCAAAATTAAAAGTATGTTAATATATTATAGGCCATTCAGTCTCCTCAAACCTTAGATAACCATATCATCGTATTAAAGCTGTAAGTGTGAGACATGTCACAGCAGAGTGATCTTCTTTGGTACCAAGCTGTAAATTGCAGTATTATATTTATCTTCCCACTCTCTAATTCAGAGGAGGTAGTGATAACAGCAAAATTGTGAGCCATGCAAGCTGTCCAAACAAGATTTAGACAGATGACATAAGAGTGTATCTGAGGTTGTTTTTTTCCCCAGTATGAAATGAAAATGTTTCTGTTCTACTGTTTTCTTGAGAAGTCTGTTCATTGTTTAGCAAAATAAGTAGAGAGCCACAGAGCCACATTGTTATTCCCATCACAGACAAATGAGTTTTCAAAGAATGTGAGGAAAGCTTCAGTTTTCAAACTTTATATACTTTCAAATTCAAAAAATTGACCTTAGAATGTCTTTGCATGAGAAAACTACCAGCCCATCATGTAGTTAAAAAAATTTGCCTTGATTTTAACCAGCTTCCTGTGAAGCACAGCAGCTACTAGGTGGCATTTTAAAACCTCTGGCATGGCCACATCTGTAGTTGCAGCTGACACCACCATTCCTCTTGGCTCTCCCAGCTCTTCCATCATGGTGGCAGCAGTGCTTGTCTGATCCTGACCCAGACCAGATAGTTACAACGGTAGAAAACTCATTATTTTGGTGGGGTAGCACTAGCTTTCTGCAAGTTTTATGAAAAAGCAAATTCCAGTGCAAGAAAAATAGCCAGAGGCTGTGACAGAGGTACAGGGTCTGGGAAACAGGGACGACCCCTTAGGCAATGTCTTACTCTCCCTCTGGACTAGTTGCTTCATCAGACTGCACAGACTGAACCAGCAGTGTGTTCAGGAATAAAGTTTGGATTGTAATAATCCCCAGGTGTGTATTCTGGCCCTAGAAAGTAACTGTGTGTGTTTAGGCTGAAACTGCAGTGACTTTGGATTGTATTGTGCCCTAACCCTCAGTACAGATCAGCATATGGTTTAACCAGATAAATAACCTGTTAGAAACATGGGAATTTGTGAAGAAAACTGTTACTCGAATGCCTAATTTATTTGCAAGGAAATTACATTCCAATAATGTGGCCTCCTCTGCATTTTCTAGTTCCTACAGGAATGTTTTTTTCTTTCAGCCTCTGTTTTCTTTACTAATTATCTAGGCATGCTTGGAAATCCTACCCACGATTGTACTGTGCAGGAAGAAGAGCAAGACAATTTGGTCCTGGCCTCCCGTTTCAGCAGTTAGAGAAGGACTTCATTTCTCATATTGATAACCTATAGCTGGTCATAGTCTTAAAATTGATCTGACCTTTTGGCCATTAACACACACCTCACATCTGAAAATCACCTGTGTTTCTTAAATTTTAAATCCCAGCTAATTATTTGCTGTGGAACATTTACATCCAAATGAAGAGTCCTGCTTTTGCCCTATGTCACTTAACCTTGCAGCTTATTAATTCCAGAACTTATTTGTTTGCTTTGTAAAACACCAAAACAGAGCGCTTAATTACATTAACAGTCTTCATTATCTGGGATAACGATCAGCCTGTTCTTAGGAAAGACGTAAACCTGAAATAGCATGAAGAGTAATTTCCTCTCCCAGCTTCAGTGAGGTTCCTCCACAGGCCACCTTCATCAGCAGTAACATTGTTCTCTTCTTGCTTTAGGTGCCTTGAGTTAATGGGTATATTAAGGCTAACCCTGGCTGAAAGCAGCCATTTCATTTACTATACTGTTTTAAAGGATTTTCCAGTCTTTATCCTAAATGCATGTGCTATTTCTTCCCGTGCCGATGAGACCTAAGCAAACAATAAAGCAAAGTCAGGCAGAAGTGGCCAGTGCAAAGGGATTGGAAAGAAGAGTAAGTGTAAATAAATAATGAAAAATTATTGGAATATTATGGTAGATTCATGAAAGACCTCAGCTTGTAAGTCTGTATTTCTGCAGTACGGTTTGTTGTAGTGAAGGAAATCTCCTCTATCAGCTAATTAGACAGCACTGTTAAATACTGAGTAAGCACCATTGTGTCTGTGGTAGCCTTCAGGTGCTAAATTATTCTTACAGAAATTGAACTTAAGTGTAAACAGGGGCCCTGCATGTCCCTCACCCTTCCCACAAGGGCTGTGTTAGTTCTGGCTGGATCCCAGGAGAGGTATGCACATCCTTCTTGCTCTCCTCCATCTTAGTTTTGATCTAACCGTACTAAGAACTGACTTAACTTCTTCCACAAAATACAGTGTATTGCTAGCATTGTTCCAATGAACCCCAGGAATGATGAGAAAGTTCCTTTGTAATGCCATCCCGCTGTGAAGTTTTATTTAACTTCTCCTTTCCTGTGTCAGGAGGAGTTGTGAGCCCAGCAACATATTCCTGCATGGGCCTGGGAGAACACAGAGCACAGGTGGGCTCCATGGGGTGGTTCATGGCTCTGCTGCCAAAGGGACCTCTGCACATGTCCCACCAAGAAACCTGGAGCAGGGTGCCAGAGGGGAAGTGATGGGCTGTAGCTTGGAAGGAGGAGAGGATGCTGAAAGGAAACAGAGCGGGGGGGGGTTGCTGCCTCCCCTGGATGTGGGAGCTGTTTATCTCTGTTCCTTCAGCTGTTAAAGCATGTCCGGGCATGGTCCCAAGCACCAGCCACTTTGCAAGGCATGACTGCCATTGCATGGTGGATGCTTAACACTTTCTTCTGCATAACTGAAACCTGAACTGTGGCTTCGCTGGGCTGGATATTGATGGACAATGAATCTTCTAGATTTTGGTAGATAAGTGCTTTTCTTCGGGATGTTGGACCTCTACATCTTTCACCTTTGCCGCTGCATTGAATCTGTCCAAAAAGGTCCACCTCAGTTTATGCGTGTTCTGGGTCAGCTCGCCTTTTGAGGTCTGTCAGTTTTAAAAGCCTGTGTTTGAACACATTTGCAGTTATGTTCATTTGGAAAAAAAAGCAGGAAATATACAGGTATGATGTGAAGGAAGACTTTGTTCTCCTTCATTCAGAAGCAGGTAAAAGGCTTTCTTTTTTCTCTTCACCTCTGACAGTATATATTGCAAGAAAGACAGTGAAGGAATTGAAGACGGTGATGCTCCTTGGTTTTTAAATGTGATTTAAATGCAATTCTACTTGATAAAAGATACATTGCATAAGGAAGCAGAGACTTCTTCTGAATCCTTATCCAGCCCTGCCATCAGTAGGGATCTGAGGGTGCCCTTCTGAGATTTTTCAAGTCCTTAAATGCCAAAACAACTACTCTCCTTCTGCCCCAGTGTGGTTTGACCTCCTTCTGCTGGTGCAAGTAGGGTGGTGGGATAGGAAAGTGAAGCACCTGTTCTTACCCAGCTGTGAGATGCAGGTTAAGAGAAAGCACACCACCACATTAGCTGGGAAAGGTGTGAAGGTGTATTTAGAGATGCTGTGGAACAGTTATCTAGGGTAGAAAAACTGCTATGAAGGCAATGCTTTATGGCAAACTCAGCTGAAACAAAGAGCAAGGCAAGTACAGACTGAGCAATAACAAAACCCTGAATGTCTCTCCAACTGCAATGACCTGGGCAGTGCTCTGGACACCCAGGTCACCCCTAGATCCCACTTCAGTTGTATGAGACAAGCAGATCTATTCTTACATCCCCTGGGCTGATATATTCTAATTACACATCTCTGCAGCAAAATGGGTGCTGAGAAAGGCCATGTTTTGCAAGAAGTATATGTTTGCACTGTGTCTGCTTGTTCATCTGCATTTTTCTGCTTACTGACTGTAAGTAAGAAGTTTGAAAGGAAAGGGATTGCCAATTATAGAAAATCCAAGATTTTCCAAACATGAAATTTCCTGTTGAGCTGTGTTTTCTCTGTTCAAAGTCACCTTGTTCTCATTTGCTGGTTTTGTCTCTCAAAGTTAAAAATCACCTTCAGGGGAATGGAGAGGCCCATTAGGGGCATGTTGACCTTCAGGCTCTGCCCAGCGTGAATTCCTTTCATCCCAGTCATCAGGGTTTTTTTTTCCTAGCACAACAATACTCCTATTAATCAATTATTCTTGATTAATGACAAGAATAATATATTAGAAAGCAGTAGAATAGGCCATTAGATAGGCTTTCTATCTGCCTTCCAGCCCTTCTGCCCCACAGGAACCTCAGCTGATCCCCATGGAAAAAACTCCTGGCAAAACCAGAGACATTCCTTGTAAAAGGCATTAATTTAGAGGAAAACATTTGGTTTTTTCTCCCTATATTTTGCGTAGTTTTGCTGCATTGTACTCACCCACATAGCTTGCAGTCAGAGGTGTGTTGCCTCTATTCACAAATGCTTTTAGGACAGACGAGCTGGTTAATGTTTGAGGGTTGTTGCAGAAGAGCAGAGTATTGCTGCTGGTACAGGCAGAAGCAATGTATCCCTTGTATCATATTTAGCCAAACAACTGTTAACAGAGAAAAATAAACAGATTTTCTAAAAGTACCTTGAGAAGAAACTGTGTTCTCTGTTGGAAAGAGAGATTGACCTTTATAAGAACAGGAGAGTTTAAAAAAAACAGTGGAGAGGGGAAATTGTGTGTGTTATAATTTTCAGTGTGACAAGACAATTACTCAATGCCGACTCTACAAATCTAGTCCAATTTGGATCCTCAACCTCTGTTTATGTAATAGGTTCCTAAGGCTATTAATGCCAGCCTTTTACCTTATTATCGTGTCCTGTAAAAATAAAATGATACCCATAATACAGCCCTCACAAAAATGTGCCATTAGACAATTATATTGCAAAACAGCAACTCTGGAGTCTGCAGGGAAGTATTTCTCATACAACCTAATTGTTGTATCAATAGCATTTTCAACAGCCTTGGTTACTGAGGAAAAAAGAACATGATGATACCATATGTAAAATAGCATATTTTGAAGTAGTGATTTCAGGGCCTGACTCTGGCAAGAGTGCTTGAGTTATGAGTGAAATCCTTGTAAGAACTGTACTTAAAACAAATCCACTTTTGAAAAGTCTCCTTGTATCATTCCTCTCCTCTCTCCCACTCTTAAACTAGTGTCTGTTTTATTTTTGTTATTTTAAGATGGGAAATGTTTTGGCACCAGAGTTTTAACTAAAAGAAATAATAGTGCTGATAAAAATAGATCCTTTTATTCCCTTCCCCCAGATCCTCCAGCTCTGAAGATTTATTTCTGCCTGCAGAGTTATTCTCTCTGCTTAACTGGACAGTAATTGATAGTGTGCATCAAGATAATTAGTCTAACGAGTCTTCTAAACCCCAAGCCCCACAGCTACCTTTAAGCTTCATATTGTCTTTACTGTAACGTAAATAAAAGCTTTAGGAAAAGACTGAAAAAAAAAAAGATTGATGGTGAGGGAGCCTCTTTGCCCTCTCCAAGGGGTTTCCTCTTCTCATTTTTAATGAGGCCCATATTAGTTGTCATTTGTACCTTGCCTGATGAATAGTTTGGAAGAAAAGCTTTCTCTGTGCACAGCAAAATTTGTGCCAAGTTGCTGACCTTTGCTTTTAGTGAGACCTCATTTGAGTCTCGGTCCCAAGCCCAAACATTGTTGGATCAATCATGTTGATTTTTGGCTCTGATAGTAACGCGTAGCTAATGAGTTGTATGGTGTACACATTAACCTCAGACCCAGCCGTGCTAATGCCAGGCACGTAGCAAAATCGCGCTGGGGCTGCAGGAAAGACACACAGTGATGGCATCTTAATAGACAGAGACAATTAAGAACAGTAGAGCAGTATTACAGGTTCACTGCTTGTGGGATGTAGGGTTTAATCAAAGCAGGAAAAACAAACCTCTTCTGTCTGTTCAGGAAAAAAAAAATCTCAACACCATAAAGGTGCTTTATGAACTGTGAAATAGAGAGGAAAGCCTGAATGTTTAAACAGTAAGATAATGATTTTACTACCAAAAGGGAATCTACGTGGGGGAACAACCATTGAATACCATTAGATTTAACCTTGTCAGAGATTGCCACCTAATGATTGTCATGGATTCCAAGGAATTTGAGAGCATTGCTGTATTTTTTTTATCAGTAGATACCTTATTTAGCAATACTTCAGTGAAGTTCTCCTGTAAGTGAAGTTCATAAAAGTACGCAAGTAGAAGTTCGTAAGACCTGCTCAATTACTAGAAGCAGCCAGCATCACTGGTTTTGAAAGCAGCTGTTTCTGGTCACTTCCAAAAGTAACACTTTCCTTGAAGGGCCAGATTTTGATCTCATTTTACAATTGTAATTCTAGGGAGAGACAGGATTTTGCTAATCATATCCATGAGAGATGGACGAAAATCCCAGCCTGCACAATCTCTTTTTCCTGGCTGTTTTCCTCACTTGAAGGATTAGGAGAGGAAGGAAGAGTTGCAAAATAACTACATAAGAAACCAACACTTTCAGTTTTAACGTTATCCCTAAATAACCAGCTGCAGGGGACAGAGAAACAGGCATAGAATAAATGTGATTTCTATGGGTCACACAGAGTTTTACATCTTCCTCTTTGTGCTATGAAAACTGATCAAAAGGCTGGATGACTGTTACTGCTTCAAACAGAAAATCAAGTGATATTGAATGGAAAAATCCAAATCAACACAATCTTTTATGTTCATATTAGACTTTGGATGCAAGAGAGAAAAAAATACCTGACATGTGATAGGACAGAGTGAGAACGGTGTCAGTGGGTAAGAGAATCCAAACCAGGATCTTCAGGAAGAGCAAAGTTCCCTAAATGTATGAGAAACTGCCCCTGCTCTGCATCATTCCTGATAGAGTTCCCATAAGAGGAGTCAGTAAATGCAGCATCAAATCCTGGAGAAAGCATGAGAGAAGTGAACTGGTCTCACATGGAATTGATGTACTGGGAACTTAGCAGTAGAGAAGTTAGGATGCTATACAACACACCTGACCTTGTGGCAGAACCTGTTGGGATGACATTGGATTTTTTCCAGCACTAGCACAGGACACACAGAAATAATGCAATTTAAGCAGAGGTGTACTATACCACCCTTAGTAATAACAACATAATAACATCCATGGAAATATCTGCAATCCATTTTAGAGCTGCTCTTGCTGACATGTCCCATGGGACCATGGCTTTTTCTGGTCTAATGGTGACAGTATCTTTGTCTTCTAACCCAGTTGTGTAACCAGTTTTACTGATACAGCTTAAGTCTATTTTTCAGAAAAGTTAGACAGTGGCAGTAAAGTCACAGGTATAACAAGGCATAAATAAATAAAACTTCTGGGAGATGGAGATCAGAAGAGTGAAAAGAAGTTGGTAAAAAATGGTGGTGTTTAGATGGC
Organism: Piaya cayana; assembly: GCA_013389865.1. NCBI lineage: Eukaryota > Metazoa > Chordata > Aves > Cuculiformes > Coccyzidae > Piaya > Piaya cayana. Next base: position 57,362 of record WAAB01020137.1, read on the forward strand.
ATGCTGTTAGGAAGAGTAAGCCATCCTGTCAGCAGGTACAAATAGGGTGGTTAAACTCCAGCAATGTCAGCAAAAGTACACCCATTCTTACCAACTGCAGACTCTTGAGGAAGATCTCAAGGATATAGATGGATACCCTGGAAAATTTTTTTTAAGTACAGGGATTTCTACCCATACCTTTGGAAGGGCATTTTGGCTTGTACAGTGCACCTGTTCAATAGTCAGGGTACAAAAAAAGGCTGTGGAGCCAAAGTGGCTGGTTTTTTGGGTGTACATCAGAAGGAGACCCTGTGTAGGGATTTGGACCTGCTTCTCCCAATGTGGTGAAGTTGCTGTTGAAGACAAATGGACTTAACAAAGGTTTTCTCAGATGTTATTTGGATTCCCTGAGTTTCAGATGCTCATGCAGTAAAAGTTGCCCCTCTCGATTGTAATCACTAGGCGCTAACAACTGTGAGCTGCAGTGAAGATTCCTGAAGCTACGTGAGCACATCGTGTTATCGTTGGGGCTTTTTTTATTTATACATTTCTACTGAGCAGATGCTGCTGTCCAAACATTCATTTGTTGATCATGTGTTCAAAATAGACGTTGGCCAGAGAAGGCTACCAATGTGTGGTATGGATATAGTTTCTTTTGTGTGCTTGATACTGGGAATGTCGACGTTTATGAAAATGGCATTAAGAAATTCACTTTGAGGAGAAGATTGCTATGGAAATAGAAGCTTGCCTGTTTGTTTACAGAATGAAAAACTTCTGAATTATTATGAAAAGAAGTGGTTTATGGTGTTTTTTCTGGCCTCATCTCATGAGGCTTTCCACAGGGGGGAATGTTTAAACTTCAGGTTTAACACACATGTTCATTCCACTTAAAAAAATGCTATTATTGCTATTTTATTTGGATCCCTGAATCACAAGGTTAAAGAGAACACTAACGTTCTCCTACCTAAAATTTCAGAACAGATGTTTAAAACTGCACGTCCAAAAATGTAGACAGATGTTAAGAAGGCAAAGGCAACTGGAAGACATGGAAGAAGCTTCAAATACTGTAGAGGAGCAGCATGGAGAGGTATCACACTGCTGCACAGGGCAGTGTGAGAACCTTTTATGTGATGTGTTCTCTGAGACTTCCTGCCTTTGCAGTTTCAGGGAAACCTTGTCATTGAGGATGACCTGACTTGCTGTTGGATTCTTGCTTTGTTGTTGCAAGAGTCTGAAACTCGGAAGAGTGCAGAAGTGATTATGGTGGTGATTGTTGTTATTAATAACATAATATTGCTTATCATATTAGTATGAGAAGCCCTAGGGACTAGCCAGACCTGTAATGCTGTGGTGCAAGATTGCAACATAAACAGTACCAATAGAAGCAGATCCTGCTCCAAACTCTAACCATTGGAATAGATGAGGTAGAGGAAGGAGGAACATGGAACCACACATCAGACATTGTGTCTCTGCTGTGATTTTTGTTCCTGTGGAACACAGCCAAATGGCTGTGAGCGTGTCCAGAGAAGAGCGACAAGGCTGGTGAAGGGGCTGGAGAACAGGCCTTATGAGGAGCGGCTGAGAGAGCTGGGGTTGTTTAGCCTGGAGAAGAGGAGGCTGAGAGGAGNTACAGAAAGACAAATTGTGTCTGGGAGAAGGGAAGAATGGAACAGTATTGGAAGAGGTTGGAAGATGAAGTTGAGCTATGGGAGACTGTGGGAAGGTGACGGTGGAAGGAACAGCTGGGCGCAGACAGGTATACAAATTGTTGAATGGGCTAGAAGGTGTTGAAAAATTCGTACTTGGCAATAATAGAACCAGCCTTCTCTGAATCTTTCATAACCCTCTAAGATTAAGTTTTCACAGTTGCCAGGAGATGTCAAAGAGAGGAATTTTAGCCTCTCTGTCTTTTTCGCTTTAGATCAGATAGAAGGGCAGTCTTTGCTCATCAAAGGTCATGCACATCATGAGTTTCCATTAGCCTAGGCATCATTAAGTAAAACCTCAGCCTCTAACCACTTCAAATAACTTGAAACAGCTGTTTGGCTATTTGCAAACACAAGTAGAAGGAATGGGTTGTGGTTATAGGATCACAATCAAGCAAGTGAACGATTCTGTAAAACAGTTATAAGGAGCAAACCACTAACTGATAATGGTTATGCACCTGTAGCCTTGCATGGACCTGCAAAGGGGTTCAAAGTTTTGGAAGCAGCAGCATTGCAGGTTTCTGTACTAAAAAACTGAAATATAGGAATAATCTCCAATTGCCCCTTCCTGTGGCTTTATATGGGTTAGCTGAGGATGTATCTTGTCTGGGGGCATCCTTTTGAATAAACAGTACTTTTAAAGGGATGCTGGTTATATGCATGAATATGTGGTAACAGCTAACCTGATTTCCATCTGGCATAATTTAGGAGTAAATCCATTGACATCAGTAGAATTGAATGGATATAAATATAATTGAAGTCAGAGCGTATGTTTTTAAGGTTAAACTTTGAAAACATTGTAACTTACTCTCCCTCCTCACTTCCTTTTCTCTTTCAAGCCCTGCCACAAATGTGAATTCCTTAATAGGGTTTTAATCTATTTCTGACCAGTTTAATCAAAGATATGTCAGCAAAGACTTTTAAGAGATGCAGAGGTGAAGCCCTGCTGACCCCCATACCTATCTTTAGAAAAATCTCACTGGCTGCTTGTTCTGAGAAATCTCAGCAGCAGTTGTTCTTTTTTCCCTTGGTCAGTTATGTCAAGCGGCATATCTGTAGCTATGTTTAGTTCTGAGCACAAACATGAAGCACAAATGGAAGCGTTTCGGCAAGCAAAGAACATGATTTTCAACTCGTTCCCACAGAATGGTGTTAATTAATAGATTGTTTTCTGACAAATGGTTAATTGTGCCTGACTGTTTTCCGTATTGCTAAGAATGGAAAAAAAACCAACAGTGAGGCCATGGTATTTAAAAATCCAGGAATTTTGCTATGAAATCATTGAAATAATATCCAATCCCATTTGCTATACTTCTAAAATGGGTTATATTAATATTTGTATATGACAATGTTACTGAAGTACATGGTTTCTAATTTTCTTTTTGCAGTTTTAAACCGGTACTACCTGTGCTACTTAGGATTTTTTATACCGGTATACGTAAGATGTTTAGGTGGTACAAAATACAGAAGATACCTCAATGAAAAGACAAATATTTGTCTTCATAGTAGGAATAAAACTGGAAGAAAGAATTTGTATAATTTCCAAGTGACTTCAGTGCAAATACACTTAAATACTATGGGTAGAATTAGGTGTTATCATTTTCATAATATTCATACTTTTTTTGTCCTCTTGGGGTTTTCACTTTCTTGTAGCTGCAGAAGTAATAGCAACTGTATGATGTTCATGTTACCCTCAGCCAGTTCTTACTGTAAATGGCTGGCGTTTGCTGGCTGGGGTGATTTATTAGCTGGCAACAGGGAAGTGTCTTCCATTGATGAAATCAGTCCCTTCATGAGATTGTTTGTCTCTCATGCCAAAAATAATTTCTCTTTGGATGTGTGATATGTTCATCAAGTGATGTAAAAGTGTAATGTCGTTACCAGGAAGTTCTTTATTTTATTAAATTATGTATTTTAGGGATAATTCTTAAATCTGAAACCAGAGTTTTCCATCCTGGCCCCAGGGAGATAACCTGTACATGCAATCTGTATATATTAGCTTTGAAATTGACTTTATTCCTCTCAAGTTTTTCCGCTAGGGGAATATTCAGTTCTCAGTAGAATTGTCCTATGAGTAGTTAAATGCTGTGATTATTACAAAAATATGAAACAATGACAATTAGAACCAGATAAAGAGTATTAGCTTTCAAAATTGCATAGCTTATAGCATGTAATTTGCTGATATTTGTAGGATTTGGGTCTGTAGATTAATGGCCCTAATTGTGTATCTTTTAGTATAATAGATATGAAATAACATGGCACAGCACTAAATCCATTTGTCCTGTATGGCTAATTTAGAGCTCAGTATAGATAACTGCCAAGTAGAAGGTTCTTTGTATTTGTCTTCCTTGTATGGCTCTGTTGAATATTCATAGCTTCTGTTAACACATGCCCTTCAATATTTGCTACATTTTTGTCATAGATAGTAGATTAATTAAAAGAGTTGTTGTCATAAACCCCTGGGGTTTGATCTTGTCAGATCTTGTAATATATAAATCTTTTAATATCAAGTCTGAGAAATGATGCCTCTTGAGAAGTGGCAGCTCACATCTTGACCATAGGTCCAAACCTCATAACTTGAATACTTTTACTTGAGGTATATTTCTTCTAGTACCATCTTCTGAAATAAAGAGATTTTCTGAAAGGTAAGCTCTCGTTTTTATTGTAGGTTCATAGTCACAGAGAAAAGCTAGAAACCATGGAATGTCAGCAAAGCAAAAAAGATTGGATGTATTAGCAAAAATTAAAAATCTGTTTTAAATACCAAGCAAACCTTAGTCTGATTTTCAAGCCCCACTTGACATCCCCAAGGGAGCTTTGGCTAGATAGAGAAGGTAATACTGGTTTCATGTTAAAACTGCCTTTTTGATTATTTTTGCAACATTAGGAATGTGTGTGCATTTCTTGATGTAACAGATAGGTAGTTGTGACAGCTATCCTGCAGATCACAGGATGAGTAACTGCAGTTATCCTCTGGCCCTGAACTTTCTCTCCTGCATTCTTCTCACCCATTTCCTCTGCTACCATCATTCTCCTGAATTACTTTTACAGGGTTAGTGTAATGACTAAACTAAAAAGACATTTAGCTAAAAAAAAGCAAATTTGAATTTTCTATTAGTCTCCCAAGCATGTAATGATATCACAGAATCCCCAGGACCACAGTGGCACATAATCCTCCATGGGCAACAATGGCGAAACTGGCCAAGGACCACAGTAGAGCAGCTGAGGATTTCTGTCAGGGAAGGTCTTATAGAACAGGCTAGACAAATCTTGGGAGCAGAGTCTGTCCTTTCCTGAGCAGAGGCTGAACAAGTTAATCTTTCAAGCCATCTTCAGCCCTCTATGACTCTGAACATTCACACTTCTGAATCAGTCACTGGCTTAAGCCTTCTTAAAAGGCAGAAAAAGAATGTTCTCATCTTTTCAGTGGGACAAATGACACTTTTTGATTCGATCCTATTTGTCTTCTTACCCATTCCTTAGAAAATAAATGAATCCCAAATCAAACAAAGCAATCTGAAAGGGCAAAGATGTTAAAATTTAACTTTGTCCTGGTTAAGGGGTGGAAGAAAGCAAATTGGATATTGAGTGGAATAACTATTCATTTCCTGCCTTTACTAGCTCCCTAGAATCTCCCAATACTGAGATCTACCATGAAGACCCACTGGATGATATTCCAGCTGTCTATACAGGTTGCCAACATGTAGTAAATTAGAAACTTGTTTGGTGGGCAGAGGTCAACTGGGTTTCTTGAGGGGAAAAAAAAATCATAACTTTAAGAATATTTTCAATTGGATAAAGAAATTCTAATGAAAATTACTTAAGTTCCTTTTCTTCCCCAGCAGTAAAGTAGGTATATTCCTTGAGTATCTTAGATAGCTTGTAGAGATCTGTTATTGTGCGGAGATATGGATTTTCTGTTTGTACCAATATAAAAAAAGATAAGGTCTCAAATAATTGAATGGCATAAAAAATACAAATATAGGAACTTTTTGTAACAGATCTTTACTTAAGCATCTAAATAAGTAGGTTTAGATTCACTTAACTGTTCATGAACCTGTGGCTGGTCCGCATTATTTTTCAATATTAAGCCAATTTATTAAGGATTCTACTTGAATTTTTGCTTTTACAGTAAGACATCTAAATATTTCTCAGCATGTTCCAAATTCCAGTTGATGAAGCATAGTATATAGATTTTATCAGTGTTTTTGGAAGATAATACAGCATGTAGTGAATTCAGCCATCTGCTTGAGGTCATTAGTTATATTGCAGTCCATCAGTATTACAGAATATTGATCAATGACACAGTAGACTGAAACAACACAAGTATTCGAGACTGTCCTTGAGACAACATAATAACAATGACAAAGAAACATCTTGTTCTCTTTGTATTGCACTCCTACTATTTTTTCTTCCAGCATTTGTGATTTATAATGACCCTTGAGTAAAGTAGTCAAATCTGTCAGTCTTGAAAAGGTACCCATCATGATGGACCATCATTTCTGGGGCTGAATATTCAGAAAGATAGTATGATGAAGAAAGGCACAGAACATCTTCTGGGACAGATTTCAGTCACTGTAGTTTTAATGTAGTCGATGATGATTACCTGTCCTTCACCAAACAGACACCATGATAATTTCAAATGGCATTTTACAAGTTTGAGCCATCATTAAAAATTGCAAGCTGCTTTCAAATCAAAACTCCACCTCCAGCATTCATTTTTGACTCGGTGCTGTTGACAAGTGTTCTTGAGCTGATGATTAGAAATCAATGCACGTTTACTGGATTGAAAAATATGACATGTGTGTATCTTTTGAGGTAATGGGTATTATTTCTCCTTTATCCTAACCTGGTATCCACTTGATCAGCTGAAGTCAGATTCAATTGTAAATTATAGACTGTTCAGAGACAGTGAGTTGAAACTACAGTGTCTTTACTTTGGTTCTACTCCTGTACATTTACCATTATATTCCAGTGATGATGATGAACTCCCTCATAAAATGCTTCACCTTTGCTTGAACAGTAAAACTCTGGCATAAAGTAACTTGCAGAGCATAGCAGAGAATAGTGGTTACTCTTGGTATCCTGGAGCATACCTGGGGGGAACTGGTTTCCTCTGCCACTGAGCAGTTGCACAGGAGATGTGATAGAACTTCCAAAGCTCCCTGTTTTATTTCCTCTAACTCAAAGCTATTCACAGGCATAATCCCTTTTCTTCTGGGGCTGACCCTGATGTGTAAAATGGCCCCAGGAACTGAAGGTGACAATACAAGACCATGCCATAGTCCTTCTTAGTGTTTCCTAGGGCAAACTTGGCTTACTGGAGGAAGATGGCTGCTCAGTTTTAAAGAGCAGCTCAATATTTTCCCCCAGTACTTGAATTACTGTGCTTTAAGGTCTAGTGTTTATTTTGGAGACAGCGCAGCTGCTCCTCTTTCCCAGAACTGAGCTGTGTCTTGTAAGTACACTTTATCCTCTATTTTAATTCTGTGATTTTTATTTAAATACCTATTAAACTTCAGGCAGTTGCTAACAACAACCTTTCTGGGCTGTATTCATGAGACATGATTCAGAAGGCAAGTTTACAGCCACGCTCACTTGCAGGCTGAAGAGCCCAGACATCCCATAGGTAAGCCATGCGTACTCAAAATGCATGAACACACAAGAGATGCATAAGTGTCTGCGAACTGCATCTTAACTTTTATCCTGAATGTGTTCTGTTAGTGTGCTGGAGGAGGGGATTGCTGTGATCGCCTCTACTTTCACAGCGTGTACTTTGTGCTCACCCCCACTCTGGAGGTTTTCCATTGATTTATTCTGTCAGTATAACTTATTAGAAAAGTCCGAGTGTAATGGTCTTTCCTTCCCTTTTTTTTGCCCCTTCCCCTGTGCCATAAACAATACTTAAACATGATGTCTTCCGTCACAGGTTTGTTACCAGTCAAACTGGCTTTGAAAGTCACTTGAACTATAGCTGGCCTGTCCACTATCTCGTGATCAGCCTCAGTTGCCAGTCCCAGCTGGGTTGTTCTGACCTTCCCATGTGTCTGACCTGTCTTCTGTCTCTGCCCTTGTGACGTACAGGTTGGGCCTTCCTTGCCACAACTGTGGAGTGATGAAATATCCTCCTCCCTTCCCTGCTCTCCCCTGGCAATTTCTGAGAAGTAATAAAAAGGAAAAAAAAAAAGGAAAGATAGCAAATTTCAGGCTTCTCTCTCTACAGAAATAATTTAGCTCAACACCATATATTCCAGGAGTGGACCTTTACTGTTTGCAAAGCCTTGCTATCATAAATTACCACTATTTAATTTCAGACAGTGCTCTCATGGTCTGAAGAAGCTGCTATAGAAGAAAACGAGTTTTACTCAGGAAGCATCACAATAGTTCTTAAACCTCAGCAGCGTTCCGTTCACCTTCTCTAAGATGAAAAGCAATCTGTGTCTTTAACAAATTGTATGGGACATTTACCATCTCCTGTGCATACTGCCTGTTTACTCTTCCCTGGAAAGATTCTTGACATTATCAAAAAATTAGAGTCTCCTGTCTCACTGAGAAAGAGTTCTTACTAATGGACCTTCAAACCTCAAATTTATGCATTGCAAAATAATCCTGGGTCGTGGTAGTAGTTTTTAAAAGAGGCGAATTACCTTTTTTTTTGCCTTTTTGAGTCCCTGATGTTGGATTTCTCTGTGTTTAGCTAACAAATGTCTATGTACCTGTGGATCAGGAGAAGAAAGAGGATCGAGATTTTAAACCTTTCTCATACAGTTGTAAAATGTATTTTTACTTAAGGTACAGTGAACGAAGTTTATATGTTACTGGGTTTTCCACTGCCTTACTATCCTTGTCTTCTGCAAGACATATACTGCAAAGGAAATCTACAAGTGAGGAAGAACAAGGATACATATTTTATACAGCTCTAAATGATTTAAGGTGCAAGATAACTACAAATCATCCTGCAAACCCTTAAGCTGCAATAACCGTTTTATATGACTACTGCATTCATGTCAATTCAACATTCATGTCACACATGCATGTAAAATTGCATGTGTATGGAATAATTATACAACCGTCTTTAAACTCAAGGGTGCCCTAAATGATGACTTTCTGATCCAAATCTGGGTTACTTCTTTTATTTTTTCTGATATTTCATATATTTGTGGAATTACATAGTTTGGAAGGGAGTTATTTTGGTTCAACATCCTTGCTTTAAGCAGAGCAAACTAGACCAGTTTTTTTAGGGCCTTGTCCAGTCATGTTCTTAGCATCTCAATAGGTGGACATGTCACAGTCTGTTCCACTGTTTGACCACCATGACATACTGAAAAAGCTTCTTTGAGTATCAAATCAGAATTTTGCTTGTTTCAACTTGTGAGCATTGAATTCCATTCCCTAATTGTGCATCTCCAAGAAGAATTTCCTTCTCTGTAACATGGGAGACATAACCCTACAGGCTTGTCTCCCAGGGACATAGTCCAAACCCTAAAGAGTCATTAGAAAAACTCTTCTTGGCTTCACTGAGCTCTGGAGCAAACCTCAGCTACAAAACTGGGATCTAATATTCTTCTTTGGCTGTAGGAAAGGTCTCAGATCACCTGCCATTCTTGCATGAGTGAGTACAGAAGACCGAGGTGCTTATTGTGACATTTATAGGTATTTGGATATGAGCTGTTTGAAAATCCTGTTAGTCCAGAGGGTTAGGACATTAGCTTGAACATATTGCTGTGATGATGTGGTTGACTGTATTACTTTTGAGAAGAGTTGACTTCTATCTTGTTGTTTTAAAGGATATTTAGAAGGAGTTCAGACTTGAACAGAACTGTTTTGAGAATGGATGTCCAGTTCATACTCAGCAGCACCTGTAACTATAGCAACCAGAGGATGCCCAGGCTCTGTTCAGAATGGCACGAGAGGTGGATCATTGTGGTCCCAGCTGTGGCTCCCACCTGACCTACATGACTGGCTGCTCACACAGCGGCAGCACCACAGCCACATGTGTGCATTGCTCACTCTCTGCTCACAGGAGGAAATATTGCTTCTTTACGGAGATTTTTGTGTGCACACTGACTGTAATCCAGATCTAATAATGGCACAAGCCACCTTTGAGCTGTCACCGAGGTCAAAGACAGAAGAACAGAACCAGACACTTTTCATGAGTAGGGCTTTTTGTTGTTCCCCCCCACCACCAATATGCACATTATTTCCTGTTTAAAACTACAGAGTTTAGCAGCAAGACACATCTCACCCGCCTGTGGCGTGGGAGGTGTTGATATCCCCTGCCTACCGCTGTCACTTACGCCCACTCCTGCATTGCAGATTGCCTCCTGTCAAATGAGCTCACAGAATTACCAGCATTGTTGCATATGCTGGGGGTTGCATGATGTTTTTCTGCTGTTCATCTTGCAAAAATCCTTTTTAGTCCCAGCTGTTATTTTCAGGAACTGACAAGTAGTTTCTGTAAATGAATCAAATTTATTCTGAACATAGACGTAGTCCTTCTTCACGAGACCTCAAATCCTGACTTCAGTTCTGGGCCCCTCACCACAAGAAGGATGTTGAGGCTCTGGAGCGAGTCCAGAGAAGAGCTATAAAGCTGGTGAAGGGGCTGGAGTATGTGTCTTACAAGGAGCGGCTGAGAGAGCTGGGGTTGTTTAGCCTGGAGAAGAGGAGGCTGAGGGGTGACCTCATTGCTCTCTACAGCTACCTGAAAGGAGGTTGTGAAGAGGAGGGAGCTGACCTCTTCTCCGAAGTAGCAGGTGACAGGACAGGAGGAAATGACCTCAAGCTCCACCGGGGTAGTTCATGCTGGACATCAGAAAACAAGTTTTCACAGGAAGGGTCATTGGGCAGTGGAACAGGCTGCCTAGGGAGGTGGTTGAGGTGCTGAGGGGCATGGTTTAGTGATTGATGGGAATGGTTGAACTCGCTGATCCTGTGGGTCTTTTCCAAACTAGTGATTCTGTGATCAAAAGACAATGAAAAGGCAAGGAATACATAGCAAAACATATCCCAGCTTGTGTGGAAGCTGGGTCTTGTCACCACAGAGAGATTTTGAGTGAGGGAGGAGAGAAAATATCAAGAAAAAAGTTGAGGAAAGTTCTTGGTTGCATCTCCTGTGCTCTTTGTGAGGGAGGGTAGCTCTGTGTTTTGGGAGGGGGTTATAGAAAAAGGGTTTAAACCTCTTATTCTGAGTGTAAACTTGCTCCCTTCACAGCAGTTCTGTGAAAGGCCACATTTGGATACTTGCTGCAGAGGAGTCTGCTGGCAGTATATAATTTGTTTACTAAACAGGGAATGTAATTGAAACGTCCCTTTTGAGTTAATGAAAATATAAAACAGCTTTCCAGAGTAGACTGAGGCTTCTAATTTAATTATATGTGAGCCTCATAGATTAAAAGTATTCTTTCATCCATCCCTGGCAGCTTAAAGTAGATGAATAACTGAAACTCAAAGAAAAACCTTACAAAAAGGAGATCTGGCAGGTGAAAGAGCAGAGGGCTAAACCGTTTGTAAAAGAATTGACATCCACTGAGATGCCTGTTGTCTTTATGTCAACTAATTATATGTGAAAACTATTCAAAATTTGGAAGCTGTGATACCCATTAAAGGGGCCAGTGGTCACCTGCAGGAGAAACAAACTGGCTCCTCTTCGAAATACTGTTTCCTATGTATGGAACAAGTTGTTCTTGAAGAATACATTGCAAGCAATGACCTTAAGCGTGTGAGCAGTTGCCAGAAAACCAGCAGGAGTAGTTTTATGGATAGTGTTGAGGTTTCTGCGTCATTATTTGCAGAGTCAGGCCTTCAGACCACAGATCTGGCCCTAAAGCAAAGCCTGGAGCAGTGCTGTCTGCCACTGCAAAGGCATCTGGCTGCAGCCAGAGCTCAGGTATGTCCTCAGTTCATTGGGCTAAGGTGTGTTCTAATGCTGTGAGTTGTCTGCTTTCTGCATCTAAGCACTTTTTCTCTTGTATCATCCATAGGCTGATGGACGAGGCATTTCTTGTCTGCCTTTATGTTTACATCTGTTCCTACTGGGTGCGTTATAGCAGTACTTGTCACCCCAGCAGAGACTGCGGCATTTGTATGGAAACACAGAACATTTAGGCTGATTTTGCCAAGCGAGATGTGAACACAAGCCTCCTCTGGTGTCATCTCAGGCCCAACCATCTCATTTCTATCACAAAAAAACCCATTAGGTTTCATCCCTGCTATATGTGAAATATTTTCTGAGTTTGGAAAGGTAAACTAGAGAGGTATATATGGGTAAAACTGAGGTTTGCATTTCATGGGGTGAGTATATCAGGAGCAAAAAGATCTGTTAGTAGCAAAAGTCATGCTTCACTGCCCTTGGGTTTCTTTGTTAGAATATGTTCTCTTTTTTCACATTTGTACTTGAAGACTTTGATCTAGAGGCACAGTGTGTCTAGGAAAGAAAAAAAAAAAACAACCGAGTATGCTTCTGGTATAAACATTTACAGCTTCATTGACTTGGAGTGGAATTTCACCGGGGAATATAAGCTGTGACCTCAGCTGGGAGGTGCAAAGCATGGAGAGGGGCACTGGTTCCTGTTGCTTGGGGTGACCTGAACAGTGCCCAGCAGGCCAGCAAAAAATCTGCTGGTTGATTTTATTGTGATGGAAGGTTTGAGGAATACTGATTTTTTTTCTATAGTTCATCTATATTCAAGCAAACATTTTTGACTTTGAAAAAGGGTTGAGTTTGAAAAGTTTTTTAGAGTGGATGGTGATTTAATTTGTCTGCAACACAGATCAATGCACTTTGAATTGTATGTGCACAAGTGGGAACTGGAGTGAAGAAACTGTAGTGCAAGTGCCAGAATTATGCAAAATTCTGGCCAAGAAGCTGGCCTTAACCAGCATCTAAAATGGTGCCTCTAAAATGTACGTAAAAAGATACTTGCATTTACCCTTTCATTATTGTTATATGTCACATTTTAAAACCCTTAAAAACTTAGCTGCCCATAAGCAGCCTGCTTTTTTTATTTTGTTTTGTAATCTGATACGATACTCACGCTTGGGATGGCTCTTGTTTGATCTGGATTAATTTCCCATGCTGATTTATTCTGCATGTGCCCTGTACGCTAATGGTGTATTTGCAGACTCTTCTCTTCCTTTGTAAAATTTGCTATTACCCCTTAAGGGACGACTCTTGACACTTTCCACAAGTGCCAAGTGCTTGTTGAACAGCACGGCATCAGCTGTTAAAGCCTGATCCAAACCTCAGTGAAATCAGGGAACAGTAATGCAATTCAAGGTTTTTAAGGTAAGGCAATATCTTTTATTAGATCAGCTGTTGGAGTTAGAAAAAAAACAGGCAAGCTTTCAGGCAGACAAATCCTTCTTCAGGTCTGAAATAGCAACAGTATTGCTTAAACTGGCATTCTTTAGCAGTGAGACAGCTATGGTCCCAGCAAGGTTTAAAAAATGTGTTTAAAAGGAGTGTGTATTGCATGGCCCTTCTTACTGGGTAGAGCTTCCTAGCAGGACACAGTCAAACATCGTTCTCCTCTCTCCTCTTCCCAGTATACGCCCTACAAACAAGGGATACTCCCTACAAGGAGGGGTATTAAAAGGTCACTTATTCTTGAGAAAAAAGTCTTCAATACCTTTTGACCAAGCCACATCTTCTCCATAATAACCCTGCTATTGGGAAGGACCAGAGTAAAGCTCTGAGCTTCACTGTGCAGGTGAAGCCAGATCCACACTGGAAATTCTGGCTTTTGATGGTTATGGCTGTCCAGTAAACAGTTGTGGGAGCAGCTGGCAAAATAAATTTTATCGCTTTCTTGTGGTTGCTTTACAGGGAACAACATTTCTTAAAAGTTTCTGGAATCACAGTTGACTGACCAGTCACCTAATAACAAGGCTTACGACTGAAAATTATATATCATTCTGCAGAAAAGCTGTAAGCAGCTTCCTGGAGGCTTTGGATTACTTGTGGTCACAGGATAATAACAGCCCAGTATGCTGCCTGCTTACTCCTTTAGATTGTGGATCTGAGCATCCTGTGTTTTCATCCTGTTGGACTTCTCATATTTGTCTTCCTTTTTCTTTTCTGGAAATCTTCAAAAGAGTGTACTAAAACCTTTCTAGTTAAAGAACACCAGCAGATGCTGAAAAATTCAATGTTAACATTAACCATGACATTTATTAAATGTTAACATTAACTGCAACATTTATTGCTGTATTCCCATGCCATGAACTTGGGTGTTAACTATAGTTAATAACTGTGGTGTTAAGAAGCAGAGGGTGCTTTTTCCTCACGTGACTATTTCCATGGTACAAATGCTGTGAGAACTCTGGATTTTGTATTCTTTCTGGAGTATTTTAATAGGTGTATTAATTATGCGGCTTGTCTATTCAGTCCTATTTGAAAATTAAAGGTTGCATTTCAAGAAACTGTCACCACAAGAAAACAGTGAATAAGTATTGATGTTTCTGAGGACATTGAAAGGATGAACTGTTTATGACTTTTAAGTTGATTAACACACAGACATGAACAAATAATGAGCCAAGTAATGCTGTAAACAGGAACACGATTATCTGAAAAGCTTAATTCAGAAGGGAAAATACCTCTTAAAAATTATGCATGCCAAAAATCTTAGTTTAAGATCTCCCTTGGGCATTGGTGTTCATTGGTGTTCAAGCTATGTTACAACTGTCTTGAAGGTCTTACAGCTTAGAAATCTGTGAGACCATGTCTTCACATAAAATACAAGTGTTTCAAATGTGGCTCTCAATTTGAATCCATCGCATAAGGCACATCGTACATAAGGATCTGAATCACCATTCCTGGCCAACTTTTGATTGGCTTTTATATGTTTCTCCACCCAGTCATGTGCTCAGTGAAACATACCCATGGCAAATAAGGTGGCATCAAACATAAACCAGCCTAAACTACTTTTCTTTCCTGGAAAATGTTTTAATGGAGGAGTCATGTAGACCCGCTAAGATATTTCAGTTTGGGAGCATGGCTATGAATGTTACTGCATCACAGGGTTTCTTTATGTGCACCAAAAGGAAAACGATGAATTTGTCTGTGAAAGACAAGAGCTTAATTCTTACTTGAAACTAAGACCCTTTCATATTCCCATCTATTTTAAGACATTTCTATGCTGCCAGAGTAGAATAAGTTAAGAACAGGAAATGTACTTGGTCCCTGTAAGAGTAATTGTGTAACCATGGGGGCTACCATGTGTCTAACCTGCAAAACATAATTCCACATTCAGATTCTGTAGCCAGTGAAGGGCTCTGATGCCCCAGTCTTTAGACAAGTTCTGCAGATGGGTGCAAAATGTGGATGCAGACCCATCACAGAGTCAGTGTTTCAAACCAACCAAATGTTAAGGTTGGATGTCTTTATAAATTGACACTTGTAAAACTGAAAGAATACTATAAAGGAAGAAAAAGCAATGAAAACGTGAACTGCTAAGGAAAAAGGTATCTGCCTCCACACTACTGTTCTAACTGGCACACTTCTTTTACAGGGATGATATTGCAGCTTTCTTCACTTACGAAAATAGAAGCAGCAGCAGTACTGTACAGCATTCAGGTTAATGTGTCAGACATGCATGAGTGGTGCACATTATAAATATACATTTAAGGTCCTTTCATGCATACCACAGCTGAATAACAGCCACCTTTGTCTTGATGTTCTTCCACTACTGCGTTTATGGAGTAGCCTGTAGTAAGGGAAGTCTGCAAGGAGGGCTGGAAATGGCAGTGCTAATGAAAGCAGCAGATGTCATTCTCTTCATTTCTGCTGCAGCTGGTTATAAATTCAGGTGGAAGATGTTAAAAAGCCAAAGAAGTAAAAATCTCTTGTTCATTATCTCACCCAGGACTTGACATGTTCATATCGTCAGGCTTTCCACAATGGTAGCTTGATGTCTTGTTGTTTCACCAAGACTTCTCTCTTTTTCAGGTTCCAGGAGACAACGAGAAACTCTGGAAGCCAGTGTTAGTGGTCTTGACAGAGAAAGACCTCTTAATATACGAGAGCATGCCACGGATGAAGGAAGCATGGTTCAGCCCTCTGCATACCTACCCCCTGCTAGCCACCAGGTACCTGTGCTTTTTTATTACAACCACTTCAAGAGCAGTGGGAATGGCTGAGTTAGCTGATGCATTAGCTATGTATTGCAGTTGAAGTGCCATGGTTTGAGAAGCATATACTTCTTCAGTGGCCTGATGTGCTCAGCTTAACTCCTTTCTTCTCCTCTGTTTCAAGTTCTGGCTGAGACTGATGGCCAGAAGCACACCAGGGTGATTATGGATGTGGCCATTTGTCCCAGATCCAAAGGTAGGAGTGCTGAGAAAGCTGAGAGCTCAATCTCCTGAGATTTCTATCTCAGTGTGCATATCTCAGGGTTTGGCAGGAGCACTCAGATTTCCAGTCCCTCCTCCAGTCTGAAAATTGTTGCCCTGAGTTGGATATGCTGTTGTGGCAGTTTATGCACCAATGGTTTAGGGCTTGTGGGGAACAACACGTGTGATGGAGACAATATCAGCACATCTTGTGTTCCTGCTCTAAGAAACAAATTCTTGGCTTTTTTAGCTTAAAACGGTGACCTTGGAAGACACATTCTTGAATCTAGGTTGGAAATAAGCATCCACATTATTTTAAACGTAACACTTATTCAGAGGGAGCTTTCCTGTGGTTGTCTTTATGCAGTGGAAACTCTGTGTTTCTTGATGTGCATCTTAATCACGTTTCCCTGCCAGTATGGTCAAAGGGCTTGAGAAAGAGCTGCTATTCCATTGTATTGGACTTGCTACAGACATCTATTATACTATTTTCAATGAGTTCTCCTTCAGAAGGGCTGGTAGCACACAGCCAAAATTAGTTGTTCTTAGTGCACTCTCACTAGTTAATTTTTGTTCTCGGCCTCTTAGTTCTCTACCTATATGAACTGAGGCTTTGGTGTTAAATCATTATATTAAACCAAAAAATTAAAGTCAGTGAATTACACTAATGGTTGCTTTATCTCAGTCTACCTACCCATGATGGAGGTTTCACTCTGGGAGAGCTGGCTCTTGACTCACCCTGTGTTACCATAATATGAGGTGAGAGCTCTGTGGTTTGCAGCTTGCAGCCTTCTGTGTGCCATGACAGTGAAGCTGACATTTCCAGGTGACAATTCCCAGTGAAAACTAGGTAAGTTGTTGGAGCAGGAGGCTGTGTCCCGATGTGTCACCAAAGCCTGTTTCTGTTTGTGAGTGCCCCAGAAGGTGATACAACTCTTCCCCAGTGCTTTGGGGTGTTGTTTTTACATGGACCCAGGTCTGCCTCCTTAAAGTGACTGGAGATAATGCAGCATATCCTGCCCCTTCCTGCCCACACGCCATCACGTGTGAAGCCAGCCCTTTGATGGACATTGCCAGCCCCCATCATCAGAGATCACCATTTTACTGGATCAAACAATCTAAATCCTTGTCTCGGAGGGCCTGTTAATTACTTTTTTCCAAGAGTTCAGGTTTGATAACAGACTTGCCTTGCCTTGTGAGGATAAACATCTCTTTGTCCAGTGGGGTTCCTGTGTGAGTGGAGCAGCATCAACCTTCAGGCTAGAGGGCAATGAGAAGTTGATTGACATGGGTGTCAGGCTGTAGTTCAGAAAGGACAAGCACAAGGTTCTGTGTTGAGGAATAATCAGCTGCACTGGTTTGGAATGAAGAGTGGCTGAGAAAGTATTTACTCTGTCAGGAAGCATCTGGGCAGGTGACAAAATTGCTTAAATCTATGTTGTAATGTTTTGGGGGAACAGTCATCTTGAGTTATAGCAGAAGTGTTGCATGTTGGGTGGATGGAGTAATCATACATCAGAGAATGATAAAACCTACAGAACATGGATAAAACCTTAGGTGATACACCACTTTCGTGGGAGACATTGCGCATCCAAAAAGATACCAGTTAACTGTTGAAGGTCTAGAAGAAAGCAGTGTAGATATAAGAACACTGTTACTAAAGGAATATTTAAGAAACTGTAGTTGTTTAATCCAGAAAAGTCCATGGAAAATATGTCAGTAGTTTTAAAGCATGAAGATGAACACCAGGAGGACAAGGGGGCATGTTCTTCAGGTCTCTTCTGGATACAACAGGACATAGCTGACTGCTTTTGTGGCTGGGGAGGCTCAGGCTAGGTCCTAGAATAGTGTGTGGGCAAGGTACAGGATTATATTCTCTAGGAAAGGTGTACAATCCTCATCACTGGGGACTTTGAAGGATAGGTTGCACTGTAACCCTCAGGAGTGTGTCAGCACAGTTAGCCCTGCTCTGGAAAGGGGAATGCACCAGGTGACCTTGTGAGTATTATTCCAGCCCCATCTCTGTGATTTCGTACTAACATTGCTGTGAATTTAGTATGCAGGTAAAAGACAACAGATCCACCAAATTTGACATTCAGAATGGAGCTGCAGTCTGATAAATACATATAAATACATGAATCCCCAAGGTGAACAGATAGCATAAATTGACAGATTCCCTGAATCATTATGTTTACTGTTTTGGATGCTTTTGATTAAATCCCTGCAAGATTCTGCTTTTATGAGCTGTCACAGTAAGCATAGTTGTACCAAAAAAAATACACAGGGTTTCTGTCAGTATTGACTGCTGTGTTCATGCTCGGTCAGTGATTACCCTCCTCGTGACAGGGTTTTTAATCCCCCTTCATGCATTGATCAGTGCAATTTAGAACTTTTCACCTGGAAAGTTTGCAGACCACATGTTGTACTCTTGGCTGCTCCTGTCTTTCAGATTTTTATGAGTCCTTGGGAAAACATTTTTGCTTAGCTAATGAGTATTTGAAAAGCTGCTGAAACTGGAAAACTTCAGTGCCAGATACTGTACAGAGTCATGCTTAATCTACCCAAGACATAATGAGCAGAGAAAATTGGAAAGTGGTAGAAGGATTACAATCTTCATACGGTACTTTAACAGCAGAATTTCAGCATGCCCTTTCTGTTTGTTGATAAGTCTGCCTTCAACCTATGGATGCTATTAAGACCTAAAAATATTTTCCAGTCAGCCTTTCCTAGCTTTGTGTGAAATATAAGTAATAGCTCAAATAAAACTGAGATCAGAAGATTTAAGTTGTTCCTTTAAATCTCTGCACTTGGAGGCACAGCAGCTGGCTCGTAGCCCTGACTCCAAGAACCTTTTTGTCATAATCTCTGTTTTAGTGTTTCCTTATGCCTGAATAACAGTGCTTCCCTCTAGCGTGGGAATGGGGCTTAAATAATTACATCTTAAATGTTTGAAAACAAATTGCATTATCTAATGTAGCTGAATATGAAATGGAAAAAAAAATAATAAAGCAGCCCATGCTGGACTGATTAAAGATCAGGTAAGTAGCTTTTGTGTAAAGTCAAGATCTGAAAATATTAAAGCACTTTTATAGTTAGTGCCGTGGCAAGATGGGAAAGGATTTTGTACACCGATTAGTTTTCTGTGCGAGTGGAGAAGGGAGCAGGCAGGGAGCACTGGCGACCCTGAGCTCTCCAGGGAAGGTGTATGAGTTGCTATTTAAGTTCTCCACTCATCTGCCTAGGCAGTAAGGGTGCTTGTCACATCTTCTGGGGCAAAGCTCAGATGAATGAGAGCCTGTGCGTAGGTTTCCAAAGAGCATAGCCTTTCCAGAGCAGGTTTCAAATGCTAAGTCAGGGTATGGAGTGGTTTCAATACAGTAAAGGTCAGTACTCTACTGGGCAGAGCTGCATCGTTGTTGATGCACTCATCTTACAAACTCTTCTGAGATAAATCTCCAATGAATAGCTGAACACTTGCTTTGAATGTCAGTGCTGGTTTTGCTGTCCTTTTTGAAGAAGCCATTAAATTTTTCTGTGACAGTAAATGGTTGAAACTCTTTTCACAGCATTCGAATGAGAAACAGGTCCCAGTGCACCTTGCCCAGCACCAGCACTTTAATCTTGAACCATACCTATATTGTTATCTCACACTTACTTACAAAGAATAATGCTAAAGAGATTCTCAAATCATACAGAGACAAGGGGGAAATTAGAGAAGAAGTGTCTGCCCAGCTCCCTGGAGCATGCCAAGAACTGTGTTTTGCAGCCTGCTGGCTACATGCTGTAGAACAGACTTGATTGGGACCAACCACCTCCTGCCCCCTTGCGGCTCTGGCTGCTCCGGGGAAGCGTGTTTGGGCTCACTGGTATTGCAGAAACCTCCACAGAGCTGAGTAACCTTCAAGGACTACGGAGGAATATTATTTTACCAGAGCCAGCCCTGCGGTACCTTTTTAGCTCTGGGGTGCAGCCTGCACCATACACACAACCAACACTGCGGTCAGAGTGAGGGGAGGCAGTGCAAGGGGAAGACTTCTATGAAGTTTGTAAGACTGTTCTTTTGCCTTTTAAGGCATTTTTGTGGTCTTTAGGGTAAAATACCTTTTATGTAAATGAAACAGCTCATGTGAATGCAACTTTATTAAAGCTTGAGAATCCTTTGACCTGAGCCCAAATATATCAGTACTGACAGCTGATACATACATGCTATCAGATGTTCCCCTTCATCTTTGTCTAGTTCATGTTCATTTTCCAAACCACAATCTGGAGTTGTAAATGATTTTTAAATAGCAAGACTGAATTTTTTAATAATAAGGGGATAATGAGAAGGCAGGCAAGAAACTGTTCATGTTGGATGTATCCACATACTTTAATTTGTAAAGTACTACATCTTCATTCTATCCATATGCTGAAAAAAGCTGCAGTGCCAGTGCAATGGATACAGGGGAGCAGGGGTGTGGACTTGAAATAAAACAGTGGAACCATCCGTCGTATCCGTCATATATTCAGTATTGCAGGGACTAGAAAACAAGTTTTAGCACAGCTGATGAACACTGTTTAAAGAGAAAGGGTGACCCAAGGAGAAGCTGGGATGATTTTATTTTTAATGATGAACTTGATAAGATTTTCCAGGCTGCTTTCCCTCCCCAGTAGCCGGGGGAACATGAATTCAGCAGCCCTGCCTGCTCCTGAGGCACTAGCAGAAGTCACTGGAGATTTCAGTTCCTGGTCTGCTTGACTTAATTATCAAGAGGCAGCGTCTCTTCAGAGGCTTCCCCTCCTCATGCCAAGTGAAGCTTTTGGCCTGTTTGTTTGCCACTAACTCCCTGACTGCAAAATCTGCCTGGAGTGCAGTTAGGAGGCCCCAGGTATCAAGGCTGAATGGAATGTTAGCACAGCAATTCTGAAGTAAAAAAAAAAAGAAAAAAGCATATGGAGAGGGTGGTGATGCCTCTCTGGAAAAGGCTTTCCTGCCCAGATAGAAGGCAGGGCAGCTCTGCCCAGGATACTCTGTCCCTTGCCTCCCGGAGCCTACTGGGACCATGAAATTAAGGCAGTAGTGCAGAATCTGAAGGAAGTTACAAATCTTGCAGGCGTTCTAGTGGGGTGTGAAAGAGAGACAGGTCTGTTCAGCGTAGTGCACATCCCAAATATCAGCACAGGGAATTGGGGAAAATTTCAGATGTGCTATGGTTAGTGTTTCACTAACTGAAAAGCTGAAGTTGTGCTTTTTCCTTTCTGCTTTTTTCCCCCTATTAAAACATTTCTGTTTGATGGCATACTTATCCAGTGTCAGCTAACAGGCAACTATTCTTCCAGTTGCAAAACAATAATTTGAGGGTGAATTGCATTCAGTAGATGATTAGTATAATCTACTTGTTTTATGCTTCAGCACAAGTATTCTACTACCGTGCTACATACTTTATACAGTTTCATAAGAAGTACATTACTTGTCTATAGAAAGGGAAACAGAAAGCATAAGATAGATAGGAATAAGCTTTTCAGAAGAGTTTCTGTGGTTTCATTTTGTGACTTCCTCACAGGGTTAGTGCCCAAGTCTCAGAGGCAAGAACTCCTCTGGATCATTATTTCCATCTGAATGAGTGTTCACTGTCCACAATTCTATAAGAAAACATCCCCAAGAAGACAGTCTTAAAGAAGAATTAAATATTATGAGGTGTTGATTTTCTTGCTCAAGAATATCCCTGTAATTAGTATTTGCCCAGAAGAAGAAACCTTTCCTGGTTGTGGGAGATCAGCTATTGATACCAGGCAAAATAATGTTAATTACAGCAACATGTGAGAGAATTTCTGATCACAAGTAGCTGCATTTTGTGGTTTGCCAGTTCTTTATGGGAAAAGCATGCAAAAGACAGTACTTTGGCATCTGCACATTTTGCAGAACTTCTTACTTTATCCACCAGCATTTATCATTGAATTTGTCTGTAGATATTTAAGCATCCACAGCCTGACAGTGAAAACTGGATTCAGGTGCCTCATCTGAGCAAGCACTTGTATCTGTACACCAAACTTCATCACAGACCAGTCAGTGGTTTCTGTTGGTTCCTCATGCAAAGGGGTTTTTTTTTTACAATTTGGTAGGAATTTAGGGCCCTCTAGAATATCCCCATCATCTCCTACATGTCCGGCTGCTTCAGTACTCGCTGCTTTGAACCTTCACTCTTCTGCCTGTCACTGGGAGTCACTTTAGGCACAAATACAGAGATGCAAGTTTGCATGCTCCCAGCCACATGCATTTAGGAATGTACAGAGCAAAGCTGTGCTCAGGTGGGAATTCTGGCACAGTGCATTGTGCCAGTGTTATAATTCCTTGATGTGTTTTCAAATCCAATTGCAGGTTGGTCCATTCTGGCCCAGGAAAGGGCTCACCACAGTCAGGCCTGGATTTGTCTTTCGCAACCCGTACCGGTACAAGGCAAGGGATTGAAACCCATCTGTTCAGGACAGAGACTAGCAGAGACCTCTCACTGTGGACGAGGAGTGTAGTGCAGGGCTGCCACAATTCTGCGGAGCTCATCACAGAAATCACCACATGTAAGTAGCACCTGCGGCACCACATCTTCACATCTCCTCTGGACACTTGACGCCTTGCAGGGAGCTCAGATTGCTTTGTGAGTGCCTCCAACATCGGTGTTCAGTGGGAAACACATGGAGGGCATGACCATCTCCTCAGTGCCAAGACACTGGGTGACTCCAAAAACCAGGAGGAGGGCATCAGCCCCTTTTATCACTGTACTTTTATCCAAGTGCCAAGAACCATTCTTGGCAGAGTTGTTCAGAGGGAAGTGGGGAAAAAGAGAATTTGGGATGTGAACACTCTTCAATTTGTAATTTGGATCAGGGCCTGTGTTTCTGAGCTGAGGGGAAGATGCAAATCCTTCTGCTGCAGTAGCAATTATATACAATTATATGGGCCCTTTTTCAATTACCATGACACTAATGAAGACTTGGGAATGTCTTCGTCTTTGTCAAAATACTTCAGGGAAACCTTTTACAGCTTCTAATTTTGTGGTGCATTGTGTGCTGCGTTTATGGATTTTGGCTGTGCATGTCAGATGTAAGAAGAGGAGTAGCTGTGACTTTGTCAAGGTTTGGAAGGAGGAAATGCCAGTGCGATTCTTCTTAAACTTCATTAGACTGATTTTGTGCCAGCATGTGGATGTACGTCGCAGCATGAAGAATGCAGTGAATAACCTCAAGAACTGACATCGGTGCTACTACTACTTAGTGCAATTTTAGTCTGTGTGCTTATACCGTAACTAACAAACGTTGCTTGGACCTTCCTTCCAGCCCTCTTTAAGCACTGGACGGCTACTATAAGCAATGGTTTCTATTGTTTTTCCACATCTTCAGGTTACAGTTAGAGCATGATAACCCAGTTTTAGTAGAGGTTAGTTTCTGCAAGATGATGTTGAGATCAATGGAATTTGTTGCTTTTAAGAACATTACTGACTAAATTTTCTTTTGTTCTTTAGCTTGCACATATAAAAACCAGGAGTGCCGTTTGACCATCCATTATGAACATGGATTCTCTCTTACAACTGAACCGCAAGATGGTGCCTTCGCTAAGACAATTGCACAATATCCCTATGAAAAACTGAAAATGTCCTCAGATGATGGGATAAGGATGCTTTATTTAGACTTTGGAGGAAAGGATGGAGAAATTGTAAGTATTGTGTTTAGCAGAGTAGCACATTACCACCTCTTTGGTTCTCTTTCAGGTTGTGAGGGTGGAGAAGCACTAATAACAGCTGGCCAGTACAGGTTCCAATACTGGTATTTAGATGCCATGCTTTCTAGTACAGCGTGACTGGCTTTTCAGTGAGATAAACTAAAAAGATAGCTAAAAAGGTAAAACCACACAAAGAAGAAGGAAGGATTTTTCATAGTTTAGAACAAATTGTTCTTAACTGTACGTAGCTAGAGTTTAGAATTTTTACATGTAACCATTTCTCTTTTCTTAAATGATTGCAGACTGAAGAACTTAAGAATGAGATATTAATTCCAGTGTACTCATGGGGGCTTTACTTTATGACAACAAGCTATGTTTTAGACAGTTTTGAACATCTAGTTCATAAAAAACATTACAGACTCCAATGAAGTGCAAAGTGTCTGCTTAGGTGTCTAAGTTAGTTGTCACAATGCCTAAAAATAAGGTGCTTATTCCTATAGTCAGTTTAGATACCATAAATTAGGGATGTAACCATGGTCTTTCCTGACATGTTTTTTCAGCAGCATCTGAGCACTCTGGGTGCTTGGTTCTTCACATCACCTGTGACAACATACACTCTCTGAACTGCTTAAGTCAGGCTTTCAGAAGAGAACTTGTGACTAGCTCTCAACAAAACCAATGTGTGACTGGTGGAAAGGCAAATCTAGTTTGTTGTGATGTGACCAGCAGGTCCAGCGAGGTTATTCTCCCTCTGTACTTGGCACTGGTGAGACCGCTCCTTGAATCCTGTGTTCGGTTCTGGACCCCTCACCACAAGAAGGATGTTAAGGCTCTGGAGTGAGTCCAGAGAAGAGAACAAAGCTGGGGAAGGGGCTGGAGAACAGGCCCTATGAGGAGCGGCTGAGGGAGTTGGGGTTGTTTAGCCTGGAGAAGAGGAGGCTGAGGGGAGACCTCATTGCTCTCTATCACTACCTGAGGGGAGGTTGTAGAGAGGAGGGTGATGGCCTCTTCTTCCAAGTGACATGACAAGAAGAAATGGCCTCAAGCTCCACCAGGGGTAGTTTGGGCTGGACATTAGGAAATAAATTTTTCACAGGAAGGGTCATTAGGCACTGGAACAGGCTGCCCAGGGAGGTGGTTGATTCATCTTCCCTAGAGGTGTTTAAGGCATGGGTGGATGAGGTGCTGAGGGACATGGTTTAGTGTTTGATAGGAATGGTTGGGTCTCTTCCAACCTGGTTGTTGTATGATTCTATGAAGCTAACGTTGAACTTGCTGTCCACACTGATTTGTGTGTCATGCATAGCAAGCACATGGCAAAAATATCTGAACTATGACTATGGAAAAAAAAAAAATCTTGTTTCAGTCTCACTGCATGCTGTGTGAACAGAGGAGCAACCATGCAGTATCAACTGAAGGTTTAATATGCTGTCTTCAGCTATGACCCACAGCAGATGGATTTGAGAATAGGACATAGCAGTCCAATCCCTGCTCAGAAAGAGAGCCTGAAGAGATGAACCTCTTGGAAAATTGCTTGCAGTAGTACCTGACTCAGTTTTCTGCTGCATCATCAGCTGCTTGCAAGATGTTTATTTCTTACTTTAAGTAACCTAAATATTTGCAGCTGTATACGAAGAAAGACAATATGTTGTACTAAAGTGTTGTTATTAATAGAAGTCTGTTGAAAATACCAGGCAGCAGTTAAGCAAATACTCTGTAAATGATTGCTTATTTGAGCTCTAATCTAATCATTCTCATCTTCCTATCTTTCTGTACTTTCAGCAACTGGACCTTCATTCCTGTCCAAAGCCAATTGTGTTCATCATTCACTCCTTCCTGTCAGCCAAGATTACAAGGCTTGGCTTGGTGGCATAAGGGGGATACATCTGTTTCTGCAAAGAATGACAGCGCGACCATGCTAATTTGAAGTACACTTAACAGCAGCAACCCATACCAGCTAGCAGAGTGCACCAGCTTGGGCTTCAGTACTGGGCCTTGGTCATTTCTGCAGTCTTCCAAGGCCCAGGTTTCATTTCGATCAGCTAAAGAGGTGGCATGACAAGGGAAACAGTGGATTTCATTGTAAATAATGGGATTTTAAAATCCGGTATCAGACAGAAGTGTGTAGTACCATACATGTAAGTGTTCCAGAATCATAAACTGTGCCTATTCAATTTACTTGTTTATACAGACTAAGTAAAGGGCTAAGCAGGTGAGAGTGGGTCTTGGTTGTGATGCAAGCTCAAGGTTTGAGCAGTTCTCCAAACAGGATTGTCCCACCACCCAATAGTAAAACATTTTGTTCCATGTTAACCTGCGCACCATTTACAGAAGATTTTTCTTTTGAGGTGCCATCAGAACCTGTTGTTTGAATACCCAGCAAGGAAAGCAAACATGCACCTCTTAGTTGGATGCTCTAAAGCAATACAGCTGTGGTCAGTGAACTGCCAGAGGGTGCCTGCTAAGGGGCACTTTCAAGTTAAATGATGTGGACATCTTGTACATTCCCAGCAATGGACCCAAAGCCAGACTAGCTATAGCAGTGTATGCCTGTCCGTGGGACATATGTAGGAGAATTCTTTATTAAGGAGCACACAGATTGTATTTTTACAGAATTCCCAGAATGGCTTCATGAGTTTCAGGTACGCAGGACCCCTAGCTCAGGTAAAAGTTTCTTGAATCCATGTTGAAGCATGACTTCAGCTTTGGCCACCAGGTTTCTGCAGCAGTTTTCGAACAGAAAGCCGCACTCAGATTCCTGTCCTCCTGGCCCTTCTGTTTCAGCCCCTCAGCTCTGCTGAGGCTGGTTGTGTTGCCTTGACAAAAGAACAGATGTGAGGAACGAGGAAGTCTTGATTTTTTGAGACTTTTCTAGATTAGATCAGGAAAGTTATTCAAGCAGTGCCACAACAGTGAGCACACAGAGGCAGGAACACGAGCTGCTCTGCTGGAAAAGCCTGACTAGGGCAAGGAGCTGCTTCTACAAACATGACTTGGGAAAGTCCAGATTTATTCCTTGCTGGTGAAACATAAGATGGTCACCTCCTTACCCATAACTTACTAGTTCCTGTTTTGCACCACAGCTCACTGTTTTAACTCAAAATAATCAAATCGCTGAGTTATTGTCATGCTCATGGGTTGAGCACAAAGCAGGCAGCAGGCAGGAACACTGACCTTCACAGTCAGAGATGGTACAAACAGTTTGCATCTGGAACTCCTAAATTGGCTTAAGATGGTTGGGTGGGAACAGGAAGAAGCAGAACAAGGATAGCATTGATGTTGCTCTTGTTTTGGCAACAGAGCTACTTCATATAGGGATGGGGGTTTGTTTGCTTTTACAGATTTACCCTAAATTCACATTTTGAAGGACAGGAAATATGCAGGAGGAAATAAATCCGAAGCTTGTAGATGTTTGCTTGTCATGCTACAACACTTCTTTTATTCTTGAGAAAGCACACAAGTTTCAACTTAACAAGACTTGACTAGCAAAGAGGAAAATTAAAACCAGTATGGTTCCAAGTTTATAAGCCCAGTCTTGAGAGCTGAGCATAAGTCATGCTGTTTATTCACAGTATAGGAATTTGTTTCTGGTGGTTTCCTTAAGTTTCCATTTTAATCATCAAAACTAATTAAAAAATTAAAATGATGTGCTGAATTTACAAATACAGAAAATGATAATTGAAGAGCAACAGCTAAATTGCCTTCTGGAAAAGCAGCCCCGCTCCCAGCACCTCCTACCAGTCAACAGCAAACCTGGGAGGGGATTCACCTCGCTGTGAACTTGGTTTTTACTGTCATGGTACTTGCACTTAAATTCCTTGTGTAAATTCACAAGGTAGGAGGTACAGGTTACATAAATTATCAGTAATTTCCAAATGGACATTTCTCATTGAGTGACCACTGCCTTCACAGAACTTTCTCTGGCAGTTATTTGGGTCTCCTTTGGCTTGGAAGCTTCTAGAATGTCTTCTGAGAAGCTGAAAGCAGTTGGTACGCTGGGGGACTGGGTCTTTGAGTACGAACTCGCATCACGTCACCAAGTAAAATGTTCTCACCAAGTAAAACGTTCTGTGGTGTTTCTAAAAAGTGATTCAGGACATGTTTATTGATGTTCCAAACTGTAAAATTCTGATACAGGCTCCTATAAAAATTCCAGCGGTTAAAGTGAAACCTTGCATACTGTGGGGTAGGTTTAATACGTAAGTAAACTATACTGCACTATTTCCTTATTCCTTGTAACACTTACAAATCACTGGAATGTTATACTTAACATGTATGTGCATTGTAAATATTACAAATTCCTACATTAGTGCCAACAATTAAATGACACAATATGTAACCTAAGGTGCTCAGTACTATATGAAGTATAAGTGAATAACTAAACAGTTTGCAAAGAAAATTCCTATTATATATATTTATAGAAAAAGTAATGATAATTACAGATGCTATTTCTTCATTTTCAGATTTTGGACTGATTCATACTTGGATGGGATAGATAAATGATATATGAACCTACTCCACATTTATAAGAGTATAGTGAATATTTATATTTTAGAGGAAAAGAATATATTTAATAAAGTCATTTATTGGATTTTTGTGAGGTGAGCTTACTTTGTACCCAAACAAGCTGTTTCAAAAGCTGTACTTCGGTTTTGGGCTGGGGAAACAACATTATAACACTCAGTCATTCTGTAAGAAGTCACTTAAGAGAACTATTCATCTTCTTGACTGAATGACTTGTAAAAATTTGTAAACAACAAGAAGTATTAGCGATCAGTCAATGGCTCATTGGTGCTTTCTATTAAATAAGCTCAGTGTTCATGTGACAGTGGTGCTGTTGATGACAGGCTGGAATCATACTCATGCAGGATTTCTTTTGCTGCTGGCATTTACTTAAAGACCACAGGGATGTTCTGGGGAAGGCTGTTCAGGCTCACATACTCAAATTACAACGCCTTCACTGTTGCTTATATTTAACTGAGCAGTTAAGTTATAAAAAACAAGAACAGAAACATCTTTTCAAGCTTCTGCATTCAAGGAGTGAGGCCGACATGTGACTTGCTTAGTTCTTATGAACGGTTACAAAAAAAAAAAAGATGTTTTTCTTCCCCTTTACTTAAATTTCTAGCTTAGTGGCCCAAATAAAAAAGCTAAGTGCGATTTTAAATCTGTTCTTTCAGTCTTACCCAAGGTACAGCAGATCAGCCTCATGGAAAGCCTATAAGGGAGTTTCACTCTTTTTATAAAATGCCAACTGTAATTGAATGGTCTGATCAGAAAGTCTGTATAGCAGCTTCACCATTAGAAAGACTTGGATACATGTTGGAACATATCTGTTACTGGAAAAATGTGATATAAGGTGTTTGTTAAAAAATAATTCAATAAAATAAAGCTGATCTGATTATGTTCAGGGAAGCATAGTGGTGTTTCCTAGGAGTCCTGCTCTTGAAGTGGAACTACCATCTCTCTTGAGGTACTTCATAAATCAGAGCACAACTCTATGCTGTATCAAGTAAGTCACATCATTAGAAATTGCCAAATAAAGAAACAAGTGCTTGCTGTCTGCAGAAATAAAGTATTCCTTCTCCCCACCGAACGTGGGAGCACACTCCATCTAGCTGTCTGCATGTGGAAGTACAGCTGATTTGAGGTGGAGGTTGATCCAATTTCCATCTGCAAAGAGATTTCTCAGTGATCCGTTCCCTTTGTTTAAAAGTTAATTGGAGCTCCTTTGATTTCAGTGGAAATGAAGCCTAAACAAACACACACCAGATTGTTCTGCTGTCATTGATCTGTCAGTTTGTCTGTTTCCTCAAAATGACTCAAAATGCCAGGTTTTTACTGACAGCTGTTTACTGCGGCTACTTACTCTATATATATGTGTAAGTAAATATATATATACACAGACACGTACTATTACTACACTATACAGTTTATCTATATTACTATACACACACTATATACACACTATTACTGCATATACTATTATTATAAAGTAATTGGGAAGTGCATCTAAAATGGAAACTTAATTCAATGATGACATTATGATTTTAATAATATACTAGCAAAATGCCAAGAAAGTCTCAGCCTGCTTGACGAAAGTGAACCCCAACCAAGGCAAAAGTTTAATTTAAAAGCAGAAGAGGAAAACCATTAAATATTTAAATAACAAAGATTAGAGCCTCTTGTGAACATATCAGCTACTTCTTTCCACATAGGATTAGCTTTTCAGTTTGTTCCATGCCTCATAATTTCTGTGCTTGTGTAAATAATTAAAGGCATTAGAAAATGGCTCCCAGGGGAGAACTGGAAAGTCTATGAACTTGGAAAAGTATCTTCACCAAGGTCTGTGGTAGGCCAGAGATATTAATCATGCAATTGCTGTAATGGTAGAAGCAATCACATCACCAAGTAATCACAACCACATCAGTGTTGTCTTACATCAGTCTTGGGTAAGCACATACTGTGGATTCTGTGTAGACCATACACTTATATTGGTGAATATGACTTCTATGCAAAACCACGAAGGCAAGCACCTAGACCTTCTACAGTAAGGTATGCACAGGGCAGACCAGATTGCGGGCTCATCATCCACAAACACGAAAAATTTTGAAGTTCAGAAGCAGAATAAAATTACATTCTGTATCGCAGAAGTTACTACATGTTAGCTGAGCTGTGGGAACTCCTAGTGTGGGATTTCTGAACTACAACAGACGTTCAGGCAATTTGGTTTAGTGCTGTTACTATAGATTAGGTCAAATTATTTTGTGTGGTTTATGAGGTTAAGGACAATTATCACAGCTGAAACAGGGCACAGTGTTACTAAGCCATGGTAATAAACTATCACTTACCCCACAGAACATATTAACAAGGTGCAAATGAGTCAAGCACTGGGAATGATGTTCATTGCTGGGAATGATACAAACAAACAATATACCAAAATGCTTATGCTTCCCTAACTGATTTCCTGCCGATTATTTCAGTCCAGACTTTGAGCCTACAGAATTAATTAAAAAAATAACCATTAGGCTCTAATTGCTCATGAAGTAAGGTACTTAGTATCTAAGGCCAGGGCACACTACAGACATCAGAGAGAGGCAAGAGAGGAATGAGAAACAAAAAATATTTTTAAAAAGCACTTTTGATGGAAACCCTTTGCAGATACACACAGATACTCCATCAAGAAACCCAGTTAAACAGCATTAATTACTTTCCCAAAAAGGATTTTCTTTGCTTATGGCAGCTGGCCTCAAGAATTTTATGGAATGTGGATTCTGTACCTTTGCTTATCAGCTTGTGTGTAGTTTATTAACTGCATTTCTTTTTTTTTTCCTTTTGTAATTACAAGTACTAAAAAAATCACAAATTATGTAAAAAAAGGCAATTTTCAGTGGCTTGCTTTAGTATTTGGACAATAGTATCAGCATTCAGGCTGAAGATAATTTAAGGCTTTTTTCTCTATTTGGAAGTAGAGACTTTATTGAAATTGGATGTTAAGGAAGATTAATATCTTGATTTACTTTTTAATGGGCAAAGTATTTTAAATTTAACTCATTAGTAGTGTAAGTGTTATATTATTTTAAAGTGTTTGCCTCTAAAAGTATTCATATAAATATATGACGAAACAATTTCCATCTTGAATGCAAAGAAATGTGAGCCATGCACAGCAATTAATACCTTGGAGCAATTTTACACATGCATTTATTAATTATTTAATTGTCTGCCTTTGCTGATATTCCTCTTTCACCAGCTCAGGAAGACCCTCTAAGTTGTTAAGCTGGATACTATCAGTGTGTGGCATTTTACACTCAAATGTAATCCCACTGCAAGATGGACATTGTCCTCGCTGGAGTACATGGTCACATAAAGCAGCTCGTAGCTCTCCTGTGGCTGCTCAGAGTGCAGTTAACACAAACACACACCCATATATAAAAGGTCTCATAGAGTTCAGGAGAACAATACACAGGAACAGAAGAGTTAAATGCAAAATCCTGTTAGGAAAAAACTCCTTTCGCTTTACACGAAATAGAATTAAGCAAAGAATACTGTAACAAAATCAGGAAGGATCTTTAGCGAATGAGATTTTACAGTATTAAGTCTAACTAAAACATGGTTTAGTTCAATTACTTCTTAATATTAGATTTCACTTATATTAGTATTGCCTAATCACTTTTTCCTTCCAGGCTAATACAGCAAACAATAACACTGCACCTCTATCAATTTTAACGATGTTAGTTTATATAAAGGATGAAATTCGTTCATTGAAAGCTATTTGTTAGGGGAATGAATTCTTCATCTCAATATCACCTTGAATAATGACACTAGTACAAGCTGGGTACATTCCTGAAACTTCATCAAACTAAGGCCAAAAACTTAGCATTTTACTGTGCTTGCAGCTCAGGCAGAAACTGTTCTTTCCGTTATATATTTCATCCCATCACAGTATACCAGCTCTTTCACAGCTCTCGCAATCCTCATTACTGCTATCATTTTGATTATCTCCTCCTCCATGCAAAGAAATCACGGAACTCATAAATTGTTTTTAAGGAGTGTTACAAAGAGTATGCATGAAATTTCTCTGGAAACGCAGCTTGTAAAACCATAATTCTCACTTCATTGGGACCTTATATCAAGTTTCAAAAGATTTTTTCTTCCTATACTACAGCACAGATAATTGCGACTCAGATTCTAATTATGTTTGCTTTCACCTGCAGAATGGGAAGTGTTCTTAATTATTCTATAAAATGTCAATGGTTGAAGCTGTAAACAGCTGTTTACACAACAGCAAGCAGTAATAAATAGAATAGAGATCTTCACACAAAAAGGTAAACAAAGTACTTTTGTTATTAAAATTGAAGTTGGGGTTTTTATTCACATAAAAAACAAATATACTGGTTGAAAAACATACAAAGCTTTATCACATCAAGTCATCCACACTCCTTTAAACAATAAAACATTAATAAATATGAATATAAAATAAAAACTTTTTTTCATTTGAAATTTGATAAAAAATTAAAACTTTTCAGTATAAAATGTTTCAAGACAACAACTGTGACTGAGAACAGAGTTTACATAATTACACTGACAAAGTCCCTCAGGTGTGCAGGTACCTGTGTGCACGTGTTAGGTATGACAATGCTTTTGTTAACACTGGAAGTGCTCTGTCCCTGCAGTTTCTAGGAGTGTGAGGAGAGCATACATTCAGTCCCTCTATCTGCCAGTCTTCTCCAAAACCCATTCAATCACCTGGGAAAATAAATGAGAAAAATAATTTACATAACTCCAGCTCTTGAAAGCAACATAAAAACATCTCATATATTTTAATTCTTTATCACCATCCATGTGGTGTTTAGTAAGCAGGATTTAAAAGTAATCCATTCAAAAGGAGAAAGAGGTGTTAATAAACAGGATATAGTGCTACCCATTGATTGTATTTCATTTTACAGAATGCCTTGTCATTAGAAAAAGGCTTTTTTACATCCCTGAATTAAGCTACTTCACCCTCACTCTCTCCATGTAGCAACAGGGTGCACACCCGATGCTAAACAGCCAGTGACTCCAGCACAAGAAAATCCCTAAAGCTGCAAAAGAAAAGCTAAAGAAGAATTTGTACGCTGCTGTATCTGCCACCATCATTACTGCTGTTTCCTAAACAGGGCAATTGCGTGGACAACTGACTAGTCCTGGGCAATTTTATTTTTCATAAGGTAATTTCGAAGTATTCTCCAATACAGGGAAAGGTGGCCAGCTTAAGAGATTCCCAATTTAACACCTCTTTTGCCAACAGTAAACTTACATAAAATTACCCACTGGTCTCCCCAGATGGTTGTGAGAAGTAATCTGTCAGCACTTCTCAGTTCAACACCAAGGATCAAAACCCATGTTGGTTTTGAAACCTTATGATCTGTAGGAAGCAGCATACAAGGGAACACAGTACAGACAGAACACAATAAATACGGCTTTCGTAGAATCAATTCTGTGAGGACCAAGCAGTTTTCCTTCAGAGTGCAGGTTTTCTTATTTACCTATCCCAGTCCAAGTACATCCATTTCATTTATGATTTTAAAAACTGTACTGTAAATACGCACAATACATTAAAAAACTATAATGGAGTCAGTTCAGCATGTTTTTCAGAATTTAAATCCAAGAGTTAGTTGATTTCTGGAGTGCAGAAATATTAACTCCTGTCATGAGAACAGTTGCACAGAGCAAATAAGGCCAATGTTACACACAAACAAGCTCATCTGATATCTCTTGTGCTTAGTTATTCCCAAGCTTAAGATTACTAATTTTCATTGCTTTTTAAAAGAAATTTATTTCCTTTTATATATCCCCTGATTGCTTCCTAACCTTTGAAAAGAAATGCTATTTCCTTTAACACAAGGAAAAAAATGCCCTAATGACCCAGGCTTCTCTCAAAGGAAGAGACACTATCTCTCTTTTTTTACCAGTGACATGGAAACGTTCATTGTCTTCATTTCATTTCTCATTGCAGCACATCGTATTGGCAGCTATAACTAAAATACCACCTAAAACCTGGATATATACCACTGGAAACTTTGCTATGGGACTACTGATGGTAAGAAAGCTTTTGTGAGATGGGAGTGAAACAAGACCAACAGCCAAAGGAATGTCTCTTCATCTCTCAAAGCTGTGGACTAAACTACCCAAAGGACAATCTGCTGTCACTACATTTAGCCATGGCTAGTTACAGGATCAAATAAATGAATGGTCTTACCTGCTTAGCATTGTTTTTTGCCGTTTTCTTCATTTCATCAAGAAGCCCTCTAGAAGTTTTAAGATCCTAAATATGAAACGTAGAATCACAAAGAATGGCAAACACATCATTCTCATTTGGATTATAAGAGACCTAACATCCAAAGGGAGTGTTACCTTTTATTACCATGATCAGAACCACAGAAGACGTATTTTAATTTGCTTTTCAAGGAAAAAAGAAATAA
This sequence comes from Piaya cayana, assembly GCA_013389865.1. Lineage (NCBI taxonomy): Eukaryota > Metazoa > Chordata > Aves > Cuculiformes > Coccyzidae > Piaya > Piaya cayana. The sequence goes on from WAAB01020137.1 coordinate 92,032, forward strand.
TCTAAAACCATTCTAATGGCTCCAGATTTCCCTGCAGCAATCCAAACCTAGGTTTCAAGTGTGTGATTGAGCGACACTTTTCCTAACCTTTCTCACATTTCCAGATTTTTTTTTTTCTTAGAAGATATTTTAAGTTTTTATGGTCTTGACTGCAATCTTATTTCAAGAAGAACATAGAAATAAACTCTGCACTTAGATTGCAAATACAGAATTCTGGCAAAGAAAGGAGCAGAGTACATGGAGAAAGAAAATCAGTGCAAGAAAAGAAAAATCTGGAATGGTTTGTCTCTTGTAGTTCATTCAGCCCAACCTAGTCCACTCTCTTTAGGCAATGTGCTTGCTTTGTTTAAGATAAAGAAAAACTAAGAAAATTCATTTACTACTTGTCTCCAAAGGAAAACGTTACCTTGCTTCTGAAGCACACAGCACAACAAAGGATTCAAACAGCTCCTAAAGACTTGAGGCTATAGGACAGTTCAGGAGAACAAAATCCCGCTACACATCTCTAGATCAGCTTTCTGAAGGACAGGAGCACTGCAGTCCTCTTCCCTTTGCTCTTCTATTTGGAATGGAATCAGGAATCCATCTGATTTGCCCTACTTACTCATTCCTACACACAGCTCCTTCTCATTTTGGATTAGAAGTTCCTCCTTCAGGGCACATTTCTGGGAGATTTTGGGAGTGCTTACAGAATATGACTGGCAAGGCTGTGTTCAAATTGTTTAAGAAGTTGGTGCTTATCAGCAAGATGTTCTGATCATCTGTATATGCATTCAGCCCTCTTCAATTGCAATTTCGTTTAGTGTAAATCACCTTTACTGGAGTTGACTGAGTTAGTTCACAAATACTGGTAGGCAAACAAACAGAAATCACAGTTCCACTTGTGAGCAATAACTTTTAAACACCCTGTGCTGTAATTTAACTTGATTTTGTGCCCAGGCTAAGGAACACAGAATCAAGCACTGACTCACAAAGTCTCCTAGGTATTATGGAAAGAATTCACATCTCCTCCTAAAAATGAGGTTGATACAACTCTACACGGTGCTGCCAAGCCAGTACGTGTTAGACAGCTGTGCACATTTACAATGCGATTACAAGACTTCCATGAGCACGTCAGGGAACTTAGAATTTCTGAGTCAACTGTGTAAACTACCCATTAAGCCAATAGCCTTAGAACAAGGGAGAAGCTGGGCTGTTGCAATATGGCTGGAAGATGGCTACAGCAGCTAAGGAAGCGATACAGTATATGCGTGACCCTACATAACAGGTCATTTTCTCACACAGACTACTTCTTTATAAGGTTTAAAAACAAATAACCAATCACCAAAATATACTGTAAAACCACCTTCAGCATTTGACAAGTCAAAAGGTTTATCCACACGCACTACTAACAGACCACTAAAAAATACTAGCTTAACAAACTCTGGATATCCCACAGTCCATCTCAACTTTGATTCAGGAATGGATTCACTTAACTAACAACTATAAGAGCATGTCTTCTAGTTACCTTTAAGTAGAACTTTGATATCTCAAATAGACGCTGGCTGCATGATGCAAAGCACTTGTGATCCTCTGCAATTCCATGGTTTTGAAGAGTCTTAGCAACCACTTCCTTCAGCATCTTGGAAAAAACAAAAACACACTCAAAAGTTCATTACAGTTACAGGCATGAAAAGTTGTCCAAGAGAAAAAAATAATAGAACACTTAATCTTTTTTTTTTTAAAAGTTGCATTCTAAATCTATATAGCTATCAATTAAAAATTATTGCGTCAAAGCATTTAAATATTTTTCTCAGCTGATGGACTTGTACAAATATTGAAATATATTTTTATTCCCAGCAGTCTGTTCTTCCACAATCAATTTAACACATCCAGCACAGATATTTCTTTGGAGTTTTTAGGTTCAATATTAATCTTCTGCATTTTCTAACTCCTATTCATTGATATCCATTCCCACCTTTTTTATTTCTAGTTGTATTCTCTCAGCCTTAATTCCCTGGGTATGATACAATACTCCTTACTTCATACTTTTTCACTCCTTGCTTCCGCTACACTCTTCTCAGTGCCTTCAGGATTCATTTACACAAGTAAACAGAACATAATTTGTAATAACAAGTGATAAAAAAACCTCAGATCACATGGAAAGAAGTTAAGCACATATTTTTTTCACCAAGCAAACAATGTAAACCTTTACCCTTGTATGTTTCTGAGATCTGGATTCCTTAGCTGGCTTTGAAGTCTCCGAGTTGGTTGCATTTATGTGACTTCCTGAGCCAACCTTAGTTACTTTGTAGGGCTGACCAGGCTGTTTCAATGGCATCGAAGCTGAAGAAACTGATCTTTCAGAGCGCTTCCTCGTTACAGCAGCTGTGTAGCGATTCCCACTACTTCCACTTGCCTGAGAGAGGACAGAATCTGTACTCTCAGATTTGGTTAGCCTGGAAAGAAAAACAAACAAACAAAAAAAGATAAAAACAGACTGCTGCTGAAAGTCTGAATCTTTCTGTACATTTGTTTCTGCTACACAGACTGCTGCTGAAAGTATAAAGAACTGTACATTCTTGCTAACAGCTTCTGAAAACAGCAGACAGTATTCTATTATGTAACCTTTTTTGTATTAGAAGATATATGCATCCACTGCATCTCTGATGTAAAAAGTCTAGAAATTAACTGAACAAATGATATAGCTACAAAAAGGAACTCTTTGGAAGGAGTAGTTGTTTTGCACATGGTCCCTAGACAGCCAGGAAGAACCAAGTTTACTGGACTCCAGTTGAAGTACCACAAAACTTCTGAAACTCTCCAATTTCTTTTGGCCCTACAGGAACAGGCTACCCAGGGAGGTGGTTGAGTCACCTTCCCTGGAGGTGTTTACAAGACAGGTGGACGAGGTGCTGAGGGGCATGGTTTAGTGATTGATGGGAATGGTTGGGCTCGATAATCCTGTGGGCCTTTCCCAACCTAGTGATTCTATGAATGTCACAACTCATCTATAACTATGGGAAACTGGATGCTACAATTTGACTGGAACATTGTAAAGCCTGATCTTTCAACTGTAAGCAGGTTAGTACTTCTGAAACTCCAAATTAAGCGCTTAGTACTATCTTATCTTCTTTTCTAACTATTCACTAAGCTGCAAAACATATGAGTATTCCTAAAACGATCGCTCTTTTAGAGGCTTACTGGGATTACATTCTAACAAAGAAGAGAAGTAGTGTTACGGTATAGCAGTTATTTTTAATTGATGCAAACTGTGCATCTTAAGAATGAGGATAAGTTACAAAGACAAGTCTTAAAAACTAGAGTTTCAGAAAAGACTTTAATAAACAAGGCTGACAATAATTGAATTTTGGTAGGTCATCTTATACCAGCAGTTCTTTGGATTAGGAATTCAATTATTCTGTTTGTACTGTGCTTGGTATTCTAAACCTTTAGTTGTGTATTTGCACAGCAACAGCACTGACAGTTAAAGTTCTAGATGAGGCTATCTGTCATCTTTTCAAAGGCATTTGAGCCTTTGCAAGACGTAACTCCAAATCTATTAAATAGAAAGTTGCCTGAGCTGCACAGTTTTGATTAATCTAATGCTATCAGTGAGAGGTCACACTTGACAAAAAAATGAACCTACAGAAGAGGATTAAACAACTAGAACACTTTCCTAGGTAGCTTCACTAAAAACATTTTGAGATGAAAGTCCACAAGAGACTACTGAAATATTTCATGCTAAAGATTTATTTTATTCAGTGTATTACCTTTTCTTGGGATAAAAGCAGTCCAAGTCTTTTGATCTGCGTTTTAGCCTCGATACCTCTGTTTTGAATTCATTTTGTAAAGCCTCTCCATCAGGGACACTCCCAGGCTCTGACAGAACTGCGGGAGATGGGAGAGGGCTCAAGACGACTGGCACAGGGCAGCACTCTTTGGTGCAAGTAGTCTGAGTTTCATAGCGAATAAGACGAGTTTGAAGCTCAGCATATCCCACATCTCTCTCTAAGGCTCTTCTGTTATCCAGGCAATATCTAAAATTGAAATTGGTGAGAAATCCGTGAGAGAAAATCTCCACTTCATTACAATAAGAAAAAAACAAGAACTTACTTTTGGCTATCTTACCATCTCCAAACCTTTTTTTTTGTTTTGACTGGTCTATTTTTCTGACAGATGCTTTAAAACAGCTCAGTACCTGAAGAGTCTAGCTGTACTTAAGCATAACTCCAATAAGGAAGCTGAATTGTAAACTATTTTTAAGTCTTTAGCCTGGGGGGTCTTATAAATAATATTCCTGTGGACATTAGCAGAATTTTCTCCTTGAGTAAGTGATAGGTTAGGACACTGACAATGGATTTTTTGCTCTTTATAGTCATCTCTATGTTACCTTGGTAACATCAGTCTCAACTTTAGATTTTACTAGTTTTCATATTCAGTTCATACTTAACGGATGTTATCACTGCTAACATGGTGACCAGTGTAACACTCAAATAAAATAGAGATGAGGATCACTCTGAACCCAAATGCACGATGAATCCAGCACACCATAATGGATACAGTATCTTCAGACCTCAGACTCTGTTAGCATCCACCAAAACTTCGAGACTTAGAAAATATCATGTTATTATATATAAATAAATTATTCACTCTGATATGATTTTATAATCATAAAAAATGCCTCTGTTTCTTCCTGGGAGAATGCAGTTTTCCTCATCAAAAAAATCAAAACAAACAAACAACTCAAGATTTCTTCAGTGCATATGCTATAAGAAAATCACATAGGAACTACCAGAAAAAAACATCCTGAAGTACAATATACATGATTTGCAAGTTATGGGTACTTCTGGAATGCCAAAATGAAATGATACTGACATTTTCAGAAAAGCCACGTTGTGCCAGAAACTAGGCTACTGCAAAACTGTGTTAATTAAGTGTGAGTATGAGGAAGATAAGATACGATCAGTGTTACACTATTAGTATAGATTTTCTGTTAACTGCACTCTTCGGAAATGTAACCTTTAGCTTTGTCCCACATAAGCACTGCTATAGGAGAAATTCACACTTTTTAAACACTAAAAATACATCAGCATACAAGTACAAGCTTCCCAGCTCCATGTTACCAAATTAGAAGAATAAACTGTATTAAATACTGTGGAGCTGTAAAAGAGGAAATAAACAGTGCTAACTCAGTGAAACATACTCATGAGATAAAAACAACATAAATTGCATCTTAACTAACTTTTCCTTGTGTTTTCCAAGATCCCTTGCAAGAGACTAAGGTTTCATTGCCCAGTAAACTTACATGAACTCTACTGAGGGAAAGACAACAGTACTATTCTATATTATTCCATCATTTTCTTAACAAGTATTCTGAAAAATGTGAGCTCTCTCAGTCCACTCTCCAAACTACTTAGCAAAGCCTCCTACTCTTAAGAATTCTAGACATGTTCTTTACTTTTATCTCTTAACACAGTCATGTTAAATTGCTAGACTGATTTTTCCACTTTCTTCAGAGTATTTTCATATTCAGGGAGAAATTCACTTTTCTAATAACAGACCAGTGAATCCATTTCTACAGCTGAGTACGACTTTCCACTAGAAATAAATTCATTATCTGATAAGAGTAAGTTCTCTTAACTTCCAAATTTCAAGGTATTTAATTTTCCTTATTTATATTCTCAGTCCCCTGAGTAATCACGCCCCCTACAAAGATAAAAATGTTTTTATCTTTAGATGTTAAATGTCACTTTACTCACTGTGCTTTAACGGCAATTACTTTCTCTTTGCAACACAGGATTTGAGTGTTTGGCACAGGTTCATTACACCAGAAATTTGATTTAATCATAATTGCTACTCCTGGTTTTGTTGACAAGACTTTGCTTCCAAATATAAACAGCATATATGCAGATGGAAAGTGAAATCACAACTGCATGGTACAAAAGACATCAGCTCCAAAAGACTAAAGACTATAGGATACTTTTGCTACAATATATTCTGGTCCTATATCTCTAAGTTTCTCCCTTTCACACTGGTTTCCATCTCATTCTACTGCTTCCCTCCTTTATTGCTAGCACATTCCCCTTGTAACATTAATACGCCAGGGTCTCTACCATCTCCACAATATCCAAGCCTCCCTCTCACCTCTACCTGTTATATTTTGCTGTAAGAAGAGGCTGTGCTGTGCCTAATTTGAATCCCCTTGCTGAGGAGGGATTCAAGCTACCACATGTCAACAGACAATGGCCAGGTGCTCTCTTGCTACACATGGGAGGACAAGTCTGCATTTCTCCAATCTACTCAGTTTGCCTCTGTGCTTTTTGTTACAAATCTAGAAAGGCTAACTAGCTCAGGAATTACCCCTTAGCAAGAGAAGAAACAGAGAGCTGAACAGATAGAATGACTGCTTCACTTCCCTAGAGAACACAGCTAAAACTACCAGATATTAAACGTAGGCTTAAACAAACTTATTTGTGTAGTTGATAAGAAAAAAAAAATACCAGCAGTATCATCAGCCTGATAATGTGAAAAGGGAATTTTAGGAGGCAGCAGAAATTTGCATGAAGACCGAACTGCCTGCCTTGGTATCTACTGCATTTCTTAATAGAGACTGTGTTAAGATTAATGCTGAATTAGCTACTCTAGCATTTGTGAATGTCCTTTTTCTCTTCTCCTGAATGACAATATTCATATTTTTCTAAAAAGGTTTTTTTTTAAAGCTGCACCATACAATGTTTGCCAAGCCCTGACAAATAACTAATACAGGCTTGTCTGGGACTAAATACAGTCCTATCCATGTCAATCCTTTTGAAGATTTATGCCACTAACACACACCTGCTGGTGTTTTCAGGCTCCTGGAGCATACAGGTAGCTTCACAGCAGATCTCATAACCCTCATGACTATCAGCTTGAAAATGCCTACAATTTAATATCAAAGTATCATAGAAACTTTGCATGTAGTTCTCTCATGTGCTGCTCCAGGGACTTTATATGTACTAATGAACCCAATTCCCCTTGCCACTTCTAATTCTGAAGTAATATTTTCAGAGACACTGAGAAGAGCCACAGCAATACAAAAAAAACCCCATATGATTTTACTTCACTATCAAGGTAGAAGTGTTGCAATTTACACCAGTGAACAAAATAAAGGTAAGAAAGGGAGAGGTGGAATGTGCAAAGTTGTTCCAATGAAGGAACAGGATACATAAAGTTTTCCATAATTAATGTTCATGTTGCTGTAAATGTTTCTAATTACGTCTCAACCAGAAGCTGAAAAATAATTCTGTGAAAAGAAGCCAGGAAACTTACTCAAGTCCATGATAATAGCATCCAGCCGCTTTTTCAAATGGCAAACCTCTGAGTTTCCGAGGAGTAAGTTCTGGTGTCAAAAGGAATGCATTTTCACTATAAGGAAAAAACCACATATCTATTTTAACTAGTTATAGTCAGGTTAAATTATGCTTCCAGAAGTCAGAAAGAAATGTCTTGACATAGGAAGACCAAAACAGCATGTCTTGCAGCTAAGTCCATGGCATACAGAATCCAAGGAAAATTAACTCTTTATTGAAGTGAAATTCTAAGTTCCACTAACTAATACCAACTGAGTTACTATTATAGGAGCTTTTAGACATTTCACACACTTTAGGGGTCACTGCTCCAAATAATTTATCAATAAACCCAGGCAACTAGAACCCCATTTCACAATGGGGCACCTGAGTAGCAGAATGAACCAAGAGGAACCAGGAACTGACTTCACTTTTTTCAATCCAATGCTATAATCAGTGAATTTTTCCCTTTAGGTTCAAGTTGTTGCCTCACCTAACAGTCACCTTTCTTAAGTGTCATAACTAACCATTTGTATCCTGTGATATTTCAATTCCAGCTAGTGACCCTCTGCAACTAAATTACATGAATATATTTGAAATTATTTCAAAAGAATAAACCATAGCAACACAGATAGAAAGAGGTGGCCGCCAGATTCTAGCATATCCTGCAAAGGTACATCTCAGTTATGCCTAAAGAAGGGAAAAGATGAATATAAGACTTTCAATGCATAAGTATCTAAAACTTACACGTTGCTTCAAGTTTTATTCACACAGACAGTCTCTGCACCATCACCACTAAAAAAGAACCTGGGAAAAACATCCAGGAAAGACGTGATACCGAATCCAGCCAGATGGTCACTTAGAAAAACTGTCAGCCAAAACTCTAATCTATCAAACCCCTGTTTAAGCTCAAACATGGAAAGCAAGCGAAAACTCCTTTAATTCACCAGCCTCTCATAAAATCTCTGTTTTCCTTCTGTTGGTCAGGAAAATCTTTGGGTCTGCACTCACTGTGCTTGAACATCTTCTGTGCAAAGCTGCTAATTATTCCAGAGAACCTAGTCAGAGCACCTGCTGGAGGGGCAAGCAGCTAGGATTACAGAGTTCTGTTGAACATAACAGTAACAGCAGCCTAGTATGTCAGAAAGAGAATGGTTCACTGTCTTTCAGACAACAATCTACCTATGACTTTTCACAGGTTTTCTGATTTCTTTTGCAATGAAGCACTGTAACAGGTTGTCCAGGAAGTGGTGGAGTCACCATCCCTGGATATGTTCAAAAAACATGCAGACATGGCACTTTGGGACATGGTTTAGTATGCATAGTGGTGTTGGGCTGATGATCAGGTCTATTCCAACCTTAATGACTCTATGATTCTTTTCTATGAAGTACAATACATCAGTACCGTGTAAGTCATTTGCAGACCTTGTAGCCTTCAAGCTAAAACATTTTGTCTGCTTTATTATCCAGCACCTTGATTTTTGGCTTGACACTTCCATTAGATAACCAAGTTCTCCAAGTATTACAAGACTCACATGACAGTAACATACTACAACACAAAAGTTTCATAATCACACCTTCTCATATTAATTGGCAGCAATCCAAGCAACCTGGAGCAAACCCCCTCAAATTCAGACTCACTTAGCTACAGCTCAAAGCAAATCATTCAAGAGAATCAAAGTATTCTATGTTATAAAGCTTCTCTAGAGGCTTTTGAAAAATCAGGGATTAAGAAAACATTTTTGTAGTGAACAAATAATTCACTTCTTTCTCACACAACTAACTGGAATGAAAATATTTTTACATCATGGCCAAAACCCTAAATAATGTGCACTCATTAGCTAACAATGCTGTAGGAGACACTCAGTCTTCACTGCATATTTTCTAACTTGTTTAAATTCTCTGCTCAGAACAACTTTGTTGGTTTCAATACTCCATTAAGTATTTTACAGAAGTCTCCAAAATCCTACAGAATCTTTCTCTTACCGATCCTCTTGATTTACTACATATAGTGACGTTTAAAAAAGGATCAAGGTCTGTATCCAATAATTCCATTATATACTCTATTATTCAACATTAAAAAGGTCAACAACTCTGACTGAAATGACTGCAAATATTGTCTTGCTTACCTAGCAGTCTATGACCTACTGTACAAATAGCATAGGCTCTGCTTCTACAAACACTATCTGCCTCTTGTATAGGTTGACCTTACAGGTGTCCAGATCCTGAAAATTTCTCCATTAACTCCTTGTGCCAATCTTACTGCTAAAAAAGTAGTGGTTAATACACTAATACTTACCAGCAGACACATTCAGGATGAATACTTGCAAAGAAATCAGAGTGGACAAGCCTCTTTTAAGGAACACATTATAAAGCAATAAAATTGACAGGAATGCTGGGCTAGCATGACA
>WAAB01020138.1:0-29505 GCA_013389865.1 Piaya cayana
CAGAACCTTCTGCTCCAGCATCCCTGTTTCTTCAGTGTTTGCATAATTTAAGGATGTTGAGGCTCTGGAGCGANCCTGGAAAGGGTCACTGGGGACTGGCAGAGGTTGCCAAGGGAGGTGATTGATTCACCTTCCCTGGAGGTGTTTAAGGTGTGAGTGGATGAGGTACTGAGGGACATGGTTTAGAGACTGGTAAGAATGGCTGGACTCAATGATCCAGTGGGTCTCTTTCAACCTGGTTGTTCTATGATTCTATGATTTAGCCATTGGTGCCAGTCATCCTGTTAACAGGCCCTTTTTTTGTTGGAACGAAACACCCCTGAACTGCTTGGTACAAGCCCCTCAAGTGCAGGCACTGGGGGCAACAGGGTTTTCCTTCAGTTTCACTGCAGTGAAACTGGGTTAAACTGGGTTGAAACCAGTGCCTGGCTGACTGATTCCACCAAGAGCCAAGAGGCGACTGAGCTGGCCGGTGTCTTTAATTTCTTCCTAGCTCCTTAGGACACACGGATCCCAGCTGCACAGCCTTCTTGAGGGCTTTGCTCTAATTCCTTTGAGCAGGCTTTATGTGCAACTCTACGGACACACAACCCCATCTTGTGGCAGTGGCTCAGCATTCCAAGAGTCCAGGAATCTGTCTCCTTGATGCCATACGTGCAAAAAAGGGAAGGCAGCAGCATGGGATGGACCTGCTCTATCTGCCATTCCCACCATCTCCGGTGTCCTCACAGGCTCAAGTACTTTTCAAACCAAGGACAGGATTCCTTCCCTGCTGGGAAGAACTTGTCTGGGCTGCGTGGTCTTTTGGGGAGTTGCTGAACTGGGTGTACGTTACCTGAAGGACTGGGGGTGTTTTGTTCCTGTAGAATTCAGAGTTGATCCTGGATCTGCCTGGGAAAAAGTTCAGGAAATAAACCTTACGGTAGGTATTTACATCTACCCCTTTCCTCCTACTCCCAGGGCAGCTTTCAGCCCCTTTCCAGCCTGCTCCTACTCCTTTTGTATCCAACACTGGGTTTATCAGCTTCTAGAAAGAGGCAACTCCAAGAACCTCAGCTTTGCAGAAACACACGAGCCACATTTTTAGCCCTTTTAGTTATTACAAAACACAACCCAAAAGGCAGATCCCAAATATCGCTTGGATAAATGTCATTGCCTGTGCAGAAGTGAGGGAAACAGCTCTCCCTGATGCTCCTGGGCTTCCTGTGACGTCCCCACCTCAGGGAAAGCAAAAGATCACAGGGGAGGGCAGAAGGATGACCCCAAATGTCAGCCCTCCCCAAGGCCCCACAGAGCACTTGTTCCTCTGTCCTCTCATCTTTCCTCTCTAACACATCTCCCTTTTGTGCCTACAAGGACAGGAGGGAGTCACTCTGCTATTCCAGGATGGTTTCTGCTCAACAGCAATCAAAAGGTCCCAAACAATGGAGGTGGGCGGGTAGGGGAAGAGAATAAATAATATTTCTCCTGAAACTTGATTTAAGGATCTCAGAGACACTCACAGATACAGGCCCTCACCAGGGTTTATAGCAACTTCACAGTACCTGAAGGGGGCTCCAAGANACTGTACAATTCTAAGGCAGCCCTTCTACCCAGCTCTACCCATAACAGATGAGTCTCCAAAAGCCCATGAGAAGCCCAGAAGCAATCAGCTTCTTTGAATCCCTGCTCCTGTGCTGTTGACAAAGGAAGTGAGGGATTCAAACATAAGAAGGGAACAAGTCTTCTGTCCATGCCCTTCCCTTTGAAGGAAAAAAAATAGTTATAATAAATAGATTTCTGCACTGCAGCCTGGTTCAGAACTGAGCCATTATTCTATGTCCACATCTGCTTTCCCTGCCATGCTCCTGAGTGCTCGGCTTGAACACACTGAGTCATATGGGCAGATACGTTTAATCAGAGCAAGCAGGCACAGGCTCTCCCTTGTGTAATTCCTTGTTCCCTGCTGAGCTGAGCAACCTGCAGTGTCCGGATTGAACCTGGGCATTGCCTGATCCAAGAAACTGGCTCTGTGCTCCCCATCAAAATGGAAATTTGACAGGGGACACACCACTGGAAGTTAATTTTTTGCGGGAAATAAAAGGACAGACCATGATTAATCATTTGTCCCAATTTTCCATTAGAAGCCAGAATTTTCCTTAAAGTAAATGTTGGTTACAGAGCGGCAGCTGTTTGTTTTGTTTTCTGTAACCCAAACCAGAAGCTTGGTCCTGAAAAATGTTTTGGGAAACCAGCTGCTTTGGTCAAAAAAGCACAAACATAGGAAACTGCTGCAATGACTAAAACAAATGTTGTTCTCTGAACTTCCAAGAACATAAAGAAGCGGCAGGGTTCAGTGGATTGTAGTCAGTATTCAAGCTGTTTGACGCTGTGACAGATGTTGAGCGTTTGACTCCTGTGGCACCCAAGACCTCTACAGCCCCTCCTGCTCCATGTGTGCCACACTCAGGTTGGCTCTTCATTAGCAAAAGCAGTTCTCATGCCCGGGCTCTCAAGGAATAAATCCCCAAAAGGACAGTAATTGTTTCATGCAAATATTAGATCTGAAGGTCTTCCAGGCCAGTCACCCAGCACCATGTGTGTGGGGAGCATTGGTGTGGCTGCTGGGTGCAGAAGGGACCCATGGGTGGGCTTGGCTGGTGGAGACACAAGGGAAGGGGCTGGGAAGGAGATGATTGCAATCACTTCACATTTTCTCGGCTACCTGGACCAGCGTTTCCACCATCCCAAGTTTGAATGGGGTTCTGACTTTCCAAGGCTGATGGATTTAATTAGATCCTTCTGATAGACTTGTCTCTGCCTTACTTGGAGCATCTTGGCCTCTATGGAGGAGAGGAGAGGAGAGGAGAGGAGAGGAGAGGAGAGGAGAGGAGAGGAGAGGAGAGGAGAGGAGAGGAGAGGAGAGGAAAGGAGAGAAGTTAAGAGTATAGGAGTGAAGAGTACAGTAAAGNTTAAAACAACATTTTAGAATACAGTGTTCTGTCCCTAGGAAGGCCTGTGATGTGTGAATTACAGGGCATTAATTCATACCTAGTTTTCTTAATGGACCTCGACCTTCGACCTCATGTCTAGCGACAATGAAGTGTGAATTAATCCATCGTATTTCACGCACTGTCAACTCACCCCACTGAAAGAGAGCACAGCCCCCCAAAAGGTCACCCAGATCTGTGGGGAGCGCAGGTGTGGATGGTGTTGGCTGTGCTGCAGCCCTTGGAGGGCTCAGGGCTCACAGCAAGGGGCACTCCAAAGCTCCAGTGGCACCAGGCAAAGCCTGGGATCATCTCCCCTGCACAGCCCCAGGCTTTACTTAATCCAAAACCAGGACATGTAGGCTTGGGAACACCTGGCAGGGTGAAAATGCCATCAGCCCTTCTATTGCTTAAGCAGGAGCTTGCGTGTTAGCCTGGCCTCTCCAAAGCCCTGCAAGATCCAGCCATGGGCTGCTCCTCTGGAGTCTCCCACCACATGCCAGACCCACCACCCAGGGCTTCACAGCCCTTGAGGGACAGGAAAACAGCAGTGAGCCCTTTGCTCTGTACCCCATGTGCTGGGTCCATGACAATTGTGGAAGGAGCAGAGGTTCAGAGCTCAGACCTCCAGTCCCTGGAAAGCCCAAATTCTTGAAGGACACTGGCCTCATAGTCCGCAGTCTCGTTGGAGGGATGCTGCAAATGAAAGGATGCAAATTGTATTACCTGTCCCTCAAGGTTTCCTCTGTTAAAATCAGATCTGGACTAGGAACATGTCTGTGCCTCTGCACTTTGAGATGATCTTTAATTAAGAAGTAAAATTATTAAAGCTGCAAGTTATTATAGCCTCAGGACCCCAGCCCAGTGAAATGAAGCAGATGGTCCAGGGGCAAGCAAAAGCCCTTTAATAAAGAAGCGTTTGCAATTCATGAGCGTTAATTATGTCCACTTCTCTCATTTTAAAATGTTATGCTTGTCAGCACTGGTATTGTGGGGAAAGCAAGCATGATGAATTAGGCAACCCCCTTCTGGTTCAGGACATGTTCTTTGTGTGGCAAAAATTAAAAGTATTATCTCCCAGCAGATAGAGTGATTGGAATATTTAAGCACTCAGGGTTCCCCATCCTTCTTTCCCACCACCTCCACATCCCTTCGCAGGTTGTACGGGGTGCTGCTGGGATCCAGCCGTCCCCCAGAGAGCAGGAGGATTGCACCTCCCTTGTCCCTGGCATGTTGACTCAGGGCACTGGGATGCCCCAAACAGCTGTTTAACGGGGAACCTGTGCCACCCTGGGCAAGTCATTTATCCTCCTGCTTCACCCCCTGCCCACCCCATCTATTATTTATAAGACTTTAGCCCATAAAACAAAGGATGAGGGTCAGTCCTGCTGAACTGCCTGCTCTGCTGCAGTTTGCCATTATCACCAATGTGCTCCTCACCTGATCTCCACGGGTGTGAAATGCCACGCCGTGGTGGGTACATGTTTCCTGGATGGTCTGTTCTCCCACCAGCTCCCTGGCTGCAGCTGAAGGGTTTCAAAGGGATCAAGCACAACTGGAGACAACCCTGCCTGCCCAGGGAGACCAAGGAGGCACCACAACAGACCTGAGGCTGAGAAAGCAGCCTGGAACTCCTAAATCCCTACCCACAGTTGCTGTTCCCACCTACCCTGCTCACCTGGGTGGTCCAACAGCACCAGGGCTACAGGCAAAGCAAGGAGGGAAGACAAGACAAGAGGGAATGGCCNTCCAAATGCATGGACTGCCCTGTGGAAGATCAGCTCTGCAGTGACTGCTGTCACTGCTCTTTGTAATGAGAACCCCTGGTCCAACCTCCCAACAACGGCACTCGAGTCTCCGACTTCCAGCACCCCCGTGCTGCAGGGGAGAGGAGGGCAGAGGTTTACGCAGCGCTGCCTATAGGCCAGTCCAACTCTTTTTTGCTGTTAGCAAAGCCTCCAGAAATTGAGTAATCCCAGATTTTCCCTTTCAGAAAGGGAGAAAATGTTGGACCTGTGATACTCTTTTCAGACAATAGCCGTGCCTCTTTGACTTCAGTTAAATGTATATACAAGACCTGAATTTGGGCTGCAATGGGTAAAGGAATCTCGCTCTCCTGGTGGGATGTAGCTTTGGCTGAATGCCTGGACCTACACCAGGCAGGCAGAGTTGCTCAGTTATCAGTAGACTGACAGGGTTCAATCTACTTGTCTTTATGGTAAGAGGTAGGTTTGAGACTGGAAGAGATGGATCAAGGAGGTGTGGGAAGCACTCTGCGCTTTGGAAGAACAAGCGGATGCTCAACCACCACCGGCACCGCCCATCCACACAACAGGATGAGAAGGTGTCATGAATGGTGATCACCCTGGCACATAGGGAAACCCTGCAAAGTCACATGAAAATGTCAGTCTTTCTTATTTTTGCCTTTTGCTTTCTCCCCTTGTCTCTTCTCCTCCAAGCTCTTGAAGCATTCAGTAAGACCACTTAAAACAGAACAGTGAACAATTCCTCTTACCCCCAGCAATGAGAATTTCCCTTTTGTTGCTCTGATTCCCAGCTAAAAGGTCTCTCCCTGCATTTCCCTAGGAACAAACTCAGGTTTTCTATGCAGAGGAGGTCTCACACCATTCCTGCCATTACAAGACTGCTGGGAAAGGGCAAGGGATGTTAACTTGCTCAGACTGCTCCCAGCCCCGGAGGGCACCAGATAACCCAGCCTGACCTTACAGTGTGGAGTCACCTCCCCTCCCTTAATAGCTTCACCTACTACACAGCCTCCTTTAATGATGACATCGTTTACATTCATAGAGATTTACTGGCTCTTCCCTTTGCCTTGAATTAAGCCTCATTGTGGGACTATTTGATTTTTCTAAGCATCAGTCAAAGAGCCCTGGACTGGAGGAAATCCTCTATGCGCATCCCCCAGCAAACACTGACCATCAGGCTTCAGGAGGGCATGAATCCACTCTGACAAGAGACCATTTGATCCCTAAAAGCAATCCCACACACCACGCTGACCGCTGCTGTCAGTCTGAGTTGGTCAGGGTTGAAGTGAATCTGCAGCGTAGAGTCAGAAAATTCTTGCTTTAAAGTAAAATTGGTCCTGCCTGGGAATCCTTACACATAAAAACCAAAACCAAATGCTTGGGTTGGGCTTTATTCAGCCAGGCCTGAGGAGGAAGATGCTATGGGTGACTCTTCAGTGCAGTGGGTAGCTCATACCTTGGTGTTTCTGCATTGCACTGGGGCCTGGGGCCTGGGTCAGCCTCCTGACACACTTTGCCTTCCCCCATGCAGAGATTATAGAGTTATAGAATCCCCATCCAGTCCAGCTGTCAGCCCAGCCCCACTGTGCCTGCTAAACCCTGTCCCCCTGTGTCATGGTCACACATTTGCTGAACCCCCCAGGGATGGGGACTCCCCCACTGCCCTGGGCAGCCTCTGCCAGGGCTTCACCACTCTGTCAGTAAAGAAATCTTTCCTGATATCCCATCTAACCCTCCCCTAGCCAACTTGAGGCCATTTCCTCTCATCCTATCGCTTGTTACTTGGGAGAAAGGCCCAGCGCCCACTTCACCACAACCTCCTTTCTGGGAGCTGCAGAGTGCAGTCCCCTCAGCCTCCTCTTCTCAAGGCTAAACAGCCCCAGGGGCCCTCAGCCAATCCCAGAACCCCTGGGCTCCAGCACCTTCCCCAGCTCTGTTCCCTTCTCCAGATATGCTCCATGTCTTCAAGGTCTTTCTTCAAGTGAGGGACCAAAACTGAACCCAGGATTCAAGGTGTGGCCTCACCAGCACAGAGAGCAGGTGGTTGATCCCATCCCTGCTCCTGCTGGCCACCCCATGGCTGGTCCAAGCCAGGCTATCAAAGTCAGGATATCTGTATCCTCATATCCTAGAGGACAAGCCCAGTCTCATGCAGAAGAGCACCTGGCACTCCTACCTGTGCATTGCAAGTGGGGAAACCAAGGGAACCCTGCGTTGCCAACAGAACTGCATTGTACAGCACTGGTTTCAGGTTCACTCTCTCAAACCTACCCACAAGATTGTGCGGGTGCTCAGCTCCACTCCATGATGAGCTGTCTCAGCACAGGACCTCCCTAGGATCCTGAAGCCAGCAGCCTGCAGTAAATGCTGTAGGAACCTGCTCCCCTCTCCAGCATGCTTCCAGGGATCAGGGGGTTTGTTTGTTTGCCTGTCTGCTTCATGGTGTTTTATTTTGGCTCATGATTTAATTTGGCAGTGATTTATTTATAGCCACGCTTATAAAATATGCAGCCCTTTCTGAAACCTCTGTCCACATGAATGCTTGCAGGGACAGAAATAATTGCCACATACACTGCCAGGCCCCAGAGGTAATGCTCCCAGGCTGCTGCAGGACTGTGGAGCATCCACTCCTAGACCAGGACATTGTCATGCAGCCCCTTGGTGTTAACACAAAATTTCATGCTTGTATTCTCATCCCTTTCCTGGCCGTGTCCAGGCAATTCTGGTCACTCCCTGCTGGAAGAAGTGCAGCTGGTGCCACCATCTGAGCTCAAAGCTCTTTGGAGACAGTTGTCACTACACGAAGACATCTCAGCACAAGGACAGTTGCCCCAAAGATGTCTCTAAGGTTCGCTCTGAGACCTCTCAGGAAAAAAAGTGGGTGATCCTGCTGTAGGTCTCTCTGGTGAGCCCCAAAATCTCGCCAGCAGCTCAGGGGCATCCAAAGAGACCTTGAGGGCAGTGTGGGAAGCACCTAATGCAGTACAAATCCCTCTCTGGCACAGATCCTACTCAAAGGATCACGAACTGAACCTGCCACGGGCACCCCAGGCAGTGCTCAGCCCCAGGCTTTGCTCCCTACTGTCTCCCTGCAGAGCTCAGACCCACTGCCACCCTCTGAAGGGCGCTGAATAGACCTGGACAAGCAGCTAAAGGGCCATGTTCCACAGGCACTCAGGGCTCCATGTGGACAAATTCCAGTGCCTGAAACCTCCAGGCAACAGTGGAGGATGTGACTCAGATCCTCAGGAGAGCAGGGCACTTTTGGAGCGGCATCTGGAGAGTAGGTAGGGCTGCCCTTGATAACTGGAGCCAGCCCACAGGACAACTGCTAATGGGCAGATACTAACGCATGGGCCTCTTCAGCTACTGAAGGATGATCAGATGCACAGTTATCTCCTGCCACCAGTGGGTCATTTGCATCTGCAATGCTTTCCTTGCACATAGAATTATGGAATGGTTTGGGTTGGAAGGATTCTCAAAGTCCACTCAGTTCCACCCCTGCCATGGGCAGGGACATCTCCCATGGGATCAGGGGCTCCAAGCCCCATCCAACCTGGCCTTGAACACCTCCAGGGATGGGGCAGCCACCACTGCTCTGGGCACCCTGGGCCAGGGCCTCTCCACTCTCACAGGAAAACGTTTCTTCCTAAGATCTCATCTCAACTATGCTGAGGCTGCAAGCTCTGGGGATGTTCCATAGAGCCTGTCCCTGGAGAGGTTTCACATCCCTTAACCCTCACTCTGTCTGTCCTTGTCCCCATCAGTGGAGGTGCTGCCCCTTCCCTGGAGTGGGAAGAAATTACCCAAAGCTGCAGAAAGATGCTCAGAGATGGGCTGGGAGCTTTGGGTCTCCTGAGCTCTGTTCTCTGCCTTATGCACCATGTAGATGGCCTCAGGTCTGTGGCTGCAGTCTGGGACCCAACCCCCCCACCTGCCAAGGGGACACCCCACTCCCTGCCCCGCAGCCTCCTTGCTCTTCAGTTTGGTTTACATTCTCCCTAAGCCCTCCAGCATTAACAAGGTACTTCTCCTCGGACTGATGAAAGGATAAAAGCACCGAGTTGTCCCTGGTTTATTCACTTCCTGGGGGGTAATTCAACATCTCTAACTTTCTCCAAAGGTTGTGCTTTCCTGGGGGAATCTTTGGTTAGCACTTTGCAGGATGGTTTTATTGCCCCTCTGCAGGCACTGGGTGGGGAGAGGTTTGATTTTAAAGTGCTTTAACTGCTTCATCTCAGTCTTTGTTGATTGTGTTTCCTTTCATATGTACCTTTTTGGCTTTCATTTTCCAGGGCTCCCTCTTATCCCCCTTTGGAGAGAGTCCTTGTAAAGAAATAAAACCCCAAAGCATTCTCCCTGGGATGCTTTCAAGGGGAAAAAAAATGCCCTCCTTCAAACCTCTTTTGAGAAAAATAGATCCCAGCCCTGCGTATGCTGCAGTCTACAGGAAAGCCTTTGAAGTCAATTAAACCAAATTAGTGTCTATGATACAGATGAGCAGAGGAGCTTCCCGCTGTGCCTCTGGCCTGACCCTTTGGATAATCTTTCACCCCTCTCCCTTGCTCCCCCTCGCCTCTAATTGACCGTGAAGCACCTGGGGGTGATTTGGAGTCGATTCCATCTGCCCTCACCCAGGCAGGATTTCCTCCCACCCACACCGAGAGGATGGTGAGTATTTAATGGGCCTGAGAGTAAGCTGGGATAGTGAGTTACTTTCCACCTCCCTTTCCTTATGTTTAGTACCTATTATTTTTTGTTTGTTTGTTTTCTTCTCTCTTATTCCTTCCTAATGAGAGCTCCTCTGAGCCCAGGGGCACCCCAGCCTGGCCCTGGTGCCCTTGGCCATGCTGGTGGAGCTGGGTCTGCACCTGACTCTTTGCAGCAAAGGAACAGCTGGAGCAGGAGGTTCCGGAGCTCTGATGGTTGTTAAAGCTCTGCAGGGGGTGTGTTCCCAATGCCCTGAACACCCCTTTGTGTGCCTGACCCAGGATGTGAGGACCTGACTGGATTTGGCCATGAACTGAGATTAAGGATGCTGGTGTTGGCTTGGCCAGGGTGGTATTGGGGGGGTTGTGTGTGTGGAAGTGGGTGCTGGGGGAACTGGAGCCTCATGTGGCTTCTTTGTCATCCTAGGAAAGGTGCAAGTGGCCTTACAGGCTGCAAGCTGGGCAGATGATGGAGCGAGTCCAGAGAAAAGCAATGAAGCTGGGGAAGGGGCTGGAGAACAGGCCTTATGAGGAACGGCTGAGAGAGTTGGAGGTGTTTATCCTGGAGAAGAGGAGGCTGAGAGGAGACCTCATTGCTCTCTACAACAACCTGAAAGGAGATTGTGGAGAGGAGGGAGCTGGGCTCTTCTCGCAAGTGACAGGGGACGGGATGAGAGGGAATGGCCTCAAGCTCCACCAGGGGAGGTTCAGGCTGAACATTAGGAAAAAAGTTTTTCACAGAAAGGGTCATTGGGCACTGGCAATGGCTGCCCAGGGAGGTGGTTGATTCACCTTACCTGGATGTGTTTAAGGGATGGGTGGATGAGCTGCTGAGGGACATGGTTTAGCATTTGGTAGGAATGGTTGGACTTAATGATCCGGTGGGTCTCATTCAACCTGGTGGTTCTATGATTCTATGATACCTGTCCTAGGTGGTAATGGCACATGCAAATTATACACATGCATGTTTTCAGCTGAAAGAGGGAAGACTGAGGTGAGAACTTAGGAAGAAATATTTTCCTGTGAAGGTGGGGAAGCCCTGGCCCAGGTTGCCCGGAGAAGTTGTGGCTGCACCATCCCTGGAGGTGTTCAAGGCCAGGTTGGATGGGGCCTTGAGCAGCGGGAGGTGTCCCTGCTCATGTCAGGGGGTGGAACTGTGTGGGCTTTAAGGTCCCTTCCAACTCAACCTATTCTCCGATAGGTCTTCCTTGGCTGAAATCAGAGTCAGACCCACTAAACACACTGCTTTTTCCTGCAACTTCTCGGGCATCTCCTGACTTCAAAACAGTGGATTTCAGAGCTTGCACACACTGACTTGGTGCTCAACACCCAGGCTAAAGCAGCACCTCCCAACTGCAGCCCCTGATCAGCTTGTCCCCATGAGGGGAGAGGGGAGCTGTGGCAGAGGCAGCACTCACAAATCACTGCACAAAGAGGCCATGTTCAGGGAAGCACTGGTAATAATGTTAAATAATTAAGGAGGAAAAGGTTGACCAAGTGAGAAGAGGAGGGCTGATGGGGTCAGTGCTGGAGGGCAGAGGGGAGGGGGAGAGGTCTGAGGGCAGGCTGGAGGATGAGGACACTGGAGAGACAGAGGGCTCAGGGGATGGGTAATGGATGCAAAAGTGTTACTAAAGTCTGAAAGCAGGCTGAGACTGCTCCAGCCCAGTCCTGAATGGATCTCAATATACATTCGCTTTCTGTATCCCATCTCCAACACTTGTCCCATAGTCCCACCTCTCCAGCCCGTCCAGCTCCCTCTGGATGAGACCCTCTCCCTCCAGCACGTCAATCATGCCACTCAGCTTCATGTCACTGGCAAACTGGCCAAGGGTGCCCTCAATCCCATTGTCCATGTCTCCAAAAAAATGTTAAACTACGCTGGTCCCAGAGACCTGGCTGACACTGTGACCATTCCCACCTGGACCTGCAGCATGGCCAAGCCCAGACCAAGCACCATCTTTCTGCTCGGGGCTGCAGTGACCCCTGGCTGGGTAGGAATCCCATCTCTGCCAGTTGTAGCTGAACCTGCTGCACCAGCCCTGCACAGGGATTGTCTCTTGGTCCCCCTATGAGGAGCACAGGTTCCTGGAGCAGGGTGGGTGACACCAGTGGGGTCCGAGGACCATGCTCTCCATCCACCAGGTGGAAGTGTGGATCTGCTGGAGAGTCAGGAGACTCCAAAGGGATCTGAACAGGCTTGACCTGCTGGGCTGAGACCAATGGGATGAGGTTTAACAAGGTCAAATGCCGGGTCCTGCACTTGGGGCACAACAACCCTAAGCAGCTATAAACTAGGAGAAGTCTGGCTGGAAACTGCCTGGAGGAGAAGGACCTGGGGGTGTTGGTGACAGTGACTGAACATGAGCCAGCAGTGGCCCAGGTGGCCAAGAAGGCCAATGGCATCTTGGCTTGGATCAGAAACGGTGTGACCAGCAGGGCCAGGGAGGTTCTTCTCCCTCTGGACTCAGCACTGGGGAGACCAAACCTCGAATCCTGTGTNGGACATTAAGAGGAAATATTTCCTGGAAAGGGTCATTGGGAACTGGAACAGGCTGCCCAGGGAGTTACCTTCCCTGGAGGTGTTTAAGGGACGGGTGAATGAGGTGCTGAGGGGCATGATTTATGGGAATGGTTGGACTCGATGGTCCTGGGGGTCTTTTCCAACCTGGTGCCTCTGTGATTCTGGGATCCCTGGATCCAGGAGCGCTCCGGGAACGGCGGTTCTGTGCTGCCACCGGCTGGGCGACATGGGAAGAGGCGGCAGCAGCCGCTCCAGGCACCGTGGGGTTTATTCCTACCAGAATCTCCCCATTTACAAGGCAGTAAATGAAAGAGGGAGATGGGATTTGTTCAGCGTATTTTTCAGAGGTATTTACTGCTGAGAGCACTAGAGAAGCCGTTTGAATAATGGCTTTTATGATGCAGCGCACATTAAAGAAACTTCCCTAATGTTTTTTTCACCTCTCTGCCACCTCACAACTGCTGTGCTGCTGTTTGGTTTATGGGTTGCCTTGGGTTTAATTGGGCTGTAGCCCCAGGGTGCACTCAAACTGTTGAGTTCCATTTAGCTCCAAGTGTGCTTACAGCTGATCAGGCAGAAAAGCTGGGTCCCGCCTTACCATCGTCTGTCACCTTCACAGAATCATAGAACCATAGAATGGTTTGGGTTGGAAAGGATCTTAAAGCCCCTCCCGCTGGATCAGGGTGCTCAAAGCCTCATCTTGTGAGCTGGAAGAGCCACGTGTGGGAAATGGAGCACCAAACATAGGCGAGACATTTCCAGCCCAATTGCTGGTGGTCCCCACATCCCTCGTGGAGCTGGATTCCTTGGGTGGGAGAGGACAGCCACTGTGGCCAGTTGATGTGATGAAGGGCAAACTGAGGCCTGGGGCATTCAGGCTGGTGTTAGGGAAGGCTTTTCTACTGGGAAGGGTGTGCTGGGGACTGTGCATACCTGGAGGTTTTCAAGGTTTGGATAAAAAAAGCCCGGCCCAGTGTGATGCTGGTGATGGTTCCACACCAAGCAGAAGACAGGAGCAGAGACCTCTGCAGCTCCCTGCATTTTTATTATTAATTATTGGCATTTTAACCAGCCATTCCCCGCAGGCAATGACAGATGCTGGGGGGGCGAGGAGGGAGGGCAGCCCTCCATACCCCAAAGCAAGGGCTGGGAACTGTGTCCATCACCCACCAGTCAACCGCGGGGGTGACGATGCTCCCATCACAGTGATGGGCGGGTGATTCATTGACCATGGGGGTGGGCAGTGCTCCTGCCATGGAATCGGTTATGTTCCCACCGCAGGGATGGGTGATGCTATCACCACGGGGGTGAGCGATTCTCTGACCTTGGGGATGGGTGATGGTCTGGCCACAGGGCTTCTGACTGTGATGACCCGACTGAAGGGACAGGTGATGCTTCCACTGAAGGGATAGGTGATGCTTCCACTGAAGGGACAGGTGATGCTCTGACTGAAGGGATGGGTGATGCTCTGACCGAGGGGATGGGTGGCTCCTCCAGCCGGAGCACAACACTTCAGCCCTGTCCCCGTTGTCCCCGGTGGGAAGCTCTGCCTGTGACCCCCCTCCCGACCCGGGGCTGGGGTTTCGTGCCGCCTGCAGCCACCGGGCGGCAGCCGCGCACCGTGCGGAGCCTCCGATCCGCCCGTGGCCGCTGAGCCCTGGGGCTGGCGGAATGAAGGCAAAACACCGCCAGGAGAGTCCCGAGAGGGACCTCAAAGCCCATCCAGTCCCACCCGTGCCATGGGCAGGGACACCTCCCGCTGGATCAGGGGCTCCAAGTTCCATCCAACCTGGCCTTGAACCCCTCCAGGGATGGGGCAGCCACCACTGCTCTGGGCAACCTGGGCCAGGGTCTCCCCACCCTCACAGCAAAATATTTCTTCCTAAGATCTCATCTCAATCTCCCCTCTTTCCCCTCAAAACCATTTCCTTGATCCTGTCCCTGTGCTCCCTGATCAAGAGCCCTTCCCCAGCTTTTCTGGAGCCCCTTTCAGCACTGGAAGCTGCTCTAAGGTCTCCCTGCAGCCTTCTCTTCTCCAGGCTGAACAACCCCAACTCCCTCAGCCTGTCCTCATACAGGAGGTTCTCCAGCCCTCAGATCATCTCCATGGCCTCCTCTGGACGCACTCCAACAGCTCCATGTCCTTCCTGTGCTGAGAACTCCAGAACTGCACACAGAGCTTCAGGTGGAGTCTCAGCACAGCAGAGCAGAGGGGCAGAATCCCCTCCCTCCCTGCTGGTCCCTCTGCTCGGGATGCAGCCCAGTTCACTTTCTGGGGTTGGCTTTGGGCTCTGAGGTCACATTGCTGGCTCACATTGAGTTTTGTGTGTGTATGTGTCAGTATCTGAAAGGGAAGATTTTATTTGTAGGGCTGGGAGCCAGGGCAGTTACAAGTGGGGTTCCCCAGGGCTCAGTGCTGGGTCCAGCCCTGTTCAATGTCTTTATCAATGAGCTGGATGAAGGCATTGAGTGCACCCTTAGCAACTTTGCAGATAACACCAACCTGGGTGGAAGCGTCGATCTGCTGGAGGGTCGGGAGGCTCCAAAGCAATCTGAACAGGTTGGACTGCTGGGCTGAGACCAGTGGCATGAGGTTTAACATGGCCAAATGCCGGGTCCTGCACTTGGGGCACAACAACCCTGAGCAGAGCTACAGAGTAGAAGTCTGGCTGGGACATGGTTTAGTGTTTTGATAGGAATGGTTGGATTCGATGATCCAGTGGGTCTCTTCCAGCCTGGTGATTCTACGATTCTATGATAGGATCTCCCACCTGCTGAGGAGGTGAGAGGCAGCTCTGCATCTTTCCTTTGGGATGTGGCTGTGCTGAGGGCTTTGGGGTCTGGTCTGATATTGATCACAGGCCTCAACAGCCTTGCAAGAGCCATTGTGCTCCTGCCAACACCAGTCGCTACCTCAGCTCAGATATTTCATAGCCAAATGAATGAGTGAACAAAAGGGTGAACGCTTCCATGCCAACTATTATGGGTGCACGTACAGCACACAATGTGCTAATCCCACCAGCTGCAATTGCATCCCTGGGCTTTGGGGGCTTTGGCACACAGGCCTGAAAGGCTTCTGCTGTTTATGCCGAGTGGCAGAGCTGGACAGATCCCCCTAGGGCAGCTGACCCTGATCTTAGCCGTCCCTGCTTAGGAGACTGGGACAGCGTAAGTGTCGTCCTGCCAGATGCAGCCCAGCTGATGTCTTTGGGGAGCTGGTGGTCACATCACTGGAACACCTTAGGGCAGAGGCAGAAAGCTGAGCAAACACTAGCCCTATGGCATGGCCCATGAGCTCCATTCCTGACCCCAGCATTAACCCTGGCTCAGCCTTACCCCTCCAGCATAAGTACATCTCCCACACAAACAGCCCATCAAGCTTAGAGCTTCTTTCAGAGACTGGAATTAGCTTACAAACCTGCTACACATCATCACAGAGACTACCACAGACAGCCGTGCAAGCCAACTGGTGGATCACAGCCTGGCTCTAACCCTTAAAAATGCCAAGGAGCAGAAGCAACTGAGTTATTCTTTTATTTCATTGCTTCTTAGTCCACACGGTCAGTATAAAATCAGGAAAGCAAAGAAAAAAAATAAAAAGAACAAAAAACCCAAAAAGAACAGCAATACAGTGTCTGGAGTCCTCAGAGGCAGCCTGGGGTCTGCGCAGCGGCCCATTCAATTCATGGCCAGACACGTTGCTGACACACAGACAGAGGACAGACCTCCCACTCCAGCAGCTGAGCTCCACCCAGAGCTGTTTCTGTTCCTCTTGACCACGAAGAGGGGAAAAAAGGAACCTCAGTTATAAATGCTTTATTAAAAATAATAGTAAGAGCAAGTCTAAGTACAAAAGCAGTTACAGCTCATTTATATTACACAGAATTATTTCTCATTTCTAGCTTTGTCGTTTACCTCAAGATTGTTAACTGAATTTCCAGTGAATAAGGTTAAATGGCTAGCAATACAAGGAATGGTAAATAGATAGCACCATTTCATATATCTGTTATTTGATTTCATAGATAGACTGGGTTTGCTTCGTTCTCATTGGCACCCTAGCTCCACGGCAAGGATAAAGCACGTTTCACGCGTGGGGGCATCAATGCCCCGACATCTCGGCTCGGCTCGGCACACACCCCAGCCCCACCAGCACCGGGGGCACTCCCAGAGCCCGTGCTGGACTGCAATTCCACCTAAGTGATTTAAAAGCCCAAATTCCCAGCGGGTGTGGTGGCAAGGCAATGGAACTCAGGCACATAAGTCATTTAGGCACTTGGGGTGATCAAAGCCTTCACTCCAAAATCCTTCAAACCTTTTGGAAGCATCTCCCATCAGATCTGGACGTGCGCTTTAGTTACAAGGAACACAGCATGTGGCAGGAGGGAGGACCAGCCCTCAGCCTGGCGTAAACAGGCCTAACTCTGCTTTACGCTAACCTAAAACCAGCAAGAGCTGGGGCCTTCTGATGGTTCTACAGGGGCTGGCATGGGAGAAGAAAGTTCAGGCCAAAGAGGATTTTGCATGAGAGAAAGTCACCGCGCTCTTGTTACACTGTTAGGAGTAATAGTTCCTTAGGCACTTGCTTTAGGCTTTAAAACATAGCGTATGGTCAACAAAAGCAAACAATACTATGTACATATATGTAAAAAGTGTTATAAATAGGCTTTTTAAACCATAGATACTATATACATCTTCAATTAACAAGTAACCCTTTGAGTGTTTCCATTTGGGGTCGGTTGGGTTTGGTTTTGGTGGGAGGGTTTTCTTTTTCTTTTTTTTTTCTTTTTTATGTTAATTTTCTTTTCCATTTTCTCGTCTATTTTCCCCCGCCTCCATCTCCTCCATGGACGTCATCAGTGCCCTTGTCGCGCCACACCGCCTCCTTGCAGCATCATTCGCGTTTCCGTAGGATGACGTAGATGATGCCGCTGGCGAGGGCCAGGGGGAAGGACAACCACGCCAGGATATAGGCAAAGCCGTAGGAAGTGTTTTCCGAGGCTTGGTGCCAGTCCGTGTGCCTCACTGTGAAGATGGCCGCGCCGCTCATCACGCAGAGCCCTGCCAGGGAAGCACACGTAAGAAGAGGTTAACGATGCCACGCACAGAGCAGTGCTCTTCTGGGAACCCAGAGCTGGAAAGGATCTGCTTGAGGGTAGGAAGGGACCTGGAAAGGCTGGATCAATGGGCTGAAGCCAACGGGATGAGGCTGAACTAGGACAAGTGCCAGGTCCTGCACTTGGGTCACAACAACCCCATGCAGCTCCAGGCTTAGGAAAGAGCGGCTGGAAAGCTGCCTGGTGGAAAAGGACCTGAGGGTGCTGGATGACAGCAGCTGAATACAAGCCAACAGTGGTCCAGGTGACAAAGGCAAACAGCCTTCTGGCTTGGATCAGCCATGGGGTGGCCAGCAGGAGCAGGGAAGGGATTGTCCCCCTGGATTTGGTGCTGGTAAGACTGCACTTGGAATTCTGGGTTCAGTTCTCAGTCTGGAGAACAAGTCTGGTGGGTGTTGGTCTCTTCTCCTGACTAACAAGTGATAGGATGAGAGGAAATGGTCTCAAGTTGCACCAGGGAAGGGTTAGATTGGATAATAGGAAAAATTTCTTCACTGAAAGGTTTCTTGGGCACTGGCAGAGGCTGCCCAGGGAAGTGGTGGAATCTCCATCCTTGGAAGTATTTAAAAGATGAGCAGATGAGGTGCTCAGGGCTATGGTTTACCAGTGGACAGGTATGGTTGGACTCGGTGATTTCAAAGGTGTTTTGCAACCAAACAAATTCTCCGATTCCAGGCACCAGCACTGGAAACTGTTTTCATTATTGCCCCTTCTTACCCTGTCTCCTGAGAACTACAGTACAATATAAGGGGATGAGATGCAGTGGGCTCTGCCCTGGCTGCAGGTGGGTGGCGATATCTGTTAGGTTCAGCAAGCAAAATGGAACCTATGGAGCAACCAAAGCTGGAGGATCATGTGAACTAACCCATCCCTCGGGCAAGCATCGGGTACACCCCAGCTCTGGGTTGCTGCTTTGAATCAGCTCCACTCTCCAGGGTGAATTACTTAAAACCCAGATCACAGCCTGAACCACCCTAGCAGAGGTGCTGCAGGGGGTCAGACACAACCCCCACTTCTTTTAAAGTACAGAAGTTTCATTATCACCTGCCCAGGCAAGTGGAGTTGAGGCCAAGGGCACTCTGGTTTGTGCCCTGTGAGCCCCTGTCCTCCTCCAGGCTGAGAGGAGCCCAACTGCCAACCCTACTCTGCAAATCCCACTGCACACATGGCTCATCCCTCATCCCCAGCTCCTCGCCAGCTGTGGGCCAGCGCAGGTCCCCGAGGGCTGTCTGGCTGCGCTCAACTCTGTTAGGCAGCAGTTTAGCTTTGTTGCAAAACCAACCCATCAGCATCGGGGACTGCCCAGAGCGAACACAAAGCCACCTCTATTTCTGCCCCAAATAAGCTCTTTCAGTCAATCCCAGCAGTTCTATTATGCAGTTGCAGGGCTGTTGTTGGAGTAAAGTTCCAAATCCCCTGCACGGACCTCGGGACCACCTACATTTAACCACCGTGATATTTGAGCTGTAATTCCACTTGACACTGCTCCTTTGTTCTGGGAAAGTGCACAAGTGGGAATATGTTTCGTTAACACGCCGCTGGTGCAGCTTCCATTCTCTAAGCCCAAGAGCCAACTCCCACTGCCCCGGCCCATGCACAGAGGCCACAACAATTGTCTGCGGATGCTGGTGGGACAGAGAACAAGCACGCGGCTAGCCCAGTCACCTACAGACAGCAGAAAATACAGCGGCAATTGTCCGCACGAGGAATTTGACAAAACGGAGGCGATGGTTTCTGCAGCATCTGCACTGAGTTTGGTCCAGAGAACAAGTTGGGAAGGGAAGGGCAGCTGCATTCAGCTGTCTGCAGCGATGACAGCAAGAGTGCATCACCATGAAGGGTGAAGGTGAGGGGACTGGAGAACAAGTCTTATAAGAGCAGACAAGGGCCCTGGGGCTACTCAGCCTGGAGAAAAGAAGGCTGAGGGGAGACCTCATCACTCTCTGCAGCTCCTAGAAAGGAGGTTGTGGTGAGGTGGGTGCTGGGCTCTTCTCCCAAGTAGCAAGGGGTAGGACAAGAGGGAATGACTTCAAGTTGTGCCAGGGGAAGTTTACATCGGATATTAAGAAAAATGTCTTTGCTGACAGAGTGGTGAAGCCCTGGCAGAGGCTGCCCAGGGCAGTGGGGGAGTCTCCGTCCTTGGAGGGGCTCAAAAAAGCCTGTGACCATGGCCCTTGAGGACATGGTTTAGTAGGCACGATGGGGTTGGGTAGAAGGTTGGACTGGATGAATTGAGAGGATTTTTCCCAGCCTTAGCAATTCTACGGTTCTGTGACGACATCAGAGGCTGATTTTAAGAACAAACTCTAGTCTTGCTTTGACACACCAGGAAAGTAAATGCTACCTAAAATCTGCTCCTGCAGGAGCACATCCAGTTCAGGAACCACATCAGGTTCAGCTCCCTTGACTGAAGACACGTCTACCTCCAGGTGGGATCTCCCAGCAGTGCTGGTACAGCCTGTCCTGTTTCCTACCAACAATTCTGAAATTAAGGGTCACAAAGACCCCAGCTTCCCTGAAGCCCCCTCCTCCAGCTTTGGCCAGGGTGAACAGCAAGGGTGGCCACCAGTGCCCATTCTTCATCGTCCATCTGGACTCAGACCTCTGCCTACGAAACTGCCAGGCCAAGGGGAAGCTTCTTGGGGATCGGGTGATATTTTTCCTGCCCTTCATAGTGGCTGAAGAGAGATTTGACTCAGGCCCAACAAGGATAGAGACAGCAGGTCTATGGCTAAATCCCCTTAGGACACCCAGCTCAGCATGGACAGGAGGTTGCAATCCCATTTTCTCCTCCTCTGAGAATGAAGATTCACTGGAAATCACTCATGAGAGAGAAGCTGTCTGCTCCCAGATCTATTAGATAAGCTCTCAAGCAGATGATTGCATTATTAATGCCCATTTATCCTCCTTGTCTCTGTGCCTGTAATGGGTTCCTACACATCTGTCTTTCCAGAGACAGTGAACTGACCTGAACTCATCACCAACGTTATGGCCAAGCAGATACAGTTATCATAGCTTTCATGCCACACTTGCTAATAAAGGCTGGCTCTACACTTTTCCAGGGTTTGTGAAGACCAGTTGTTGACAGGATGCTTTAAACATCAGTGGATGAGTTTTTCCACTCCCCTGGCTGGACGTAGAGTGGATTTTAATTCAGTACATAAAGCTCTACCAAACAATAATGGCTATAAATTGGAGAGGGGAAGATTTAGAGTAGACATAAGCAGGAAATTCTTCACAACGAGGGCAGGGAGGCCCTGGCCCAGGTTGCCCAAGGAACTGGTGGCTGCCTCATCTCTAGAGGAGTTCAAAGCCAGGGTGGATGGGGCTTGGAGCAACCTGATTCAGTGGGAGGTTTCCATGCCCATGGCAGGGGAGTTGGAAGTGGATGGTCTCCAAGGTCCCTCCCAACTCAAACCACTCCATGATTCGATGATTCTATGATTCTATGATTCTATGATTCATCTCCTTCCCAGACAGCCTGACATAATTAACCATAACCTCATCACACAACTTCATTTTTCTAGTCTGAACACTCGAAAATCCTTTCCGCTGGATTCATATGCAGAAAAATAAATGAAGCCAGCAGCTTTAGAGCATCTATATTTGGAGAACTGCAAAGCAGGACATGAACCGTGGCTCATTGCCAGCACTAAGTTTTTAAGAGTTAAAAATAGTGGCTGTTCCAAGTAAGCTGGCTCACCCTGCACGCTCCAGTCGCTCTTTGCTGATGTGGGAAGTGGCAGCACCCTATCATGGCAAGCTTGTAAATAATCAGCAGATCCTCTTTAATCAAAAGGAGATCATCACCACTTCTCCCACCCCACCTGCTGCTGCGGAAGCCTCGTCTGGCCAGCAAAGGTGGTCCCAGCACCAGTGCAGCCACCCTGGACCCTCAGTGGCCCAGCCCAAGCTATGGGAAGAGCAGGCTGAGCCCTGGGTCTGGCAGCCCCATAGCCTGCTGGCCCCACTGCCTGGGTCTGCTAGTTCAGCTCTGCCTCCAGCTTGGTGGCTCTGGCACCTTGCCCCTCCGAAACCTCTGCCAGGGCAGCAACCCTCTTGCACCTTCTCTGACGCCAGAGCAGAAGGGCTTGGATGCACAACATAGCCCAACAGCCAGACCCCATCCTAGGGTGTGTGAGACCTCAACAGACACAAATTATTCCTGCCCTATTCCCTTCACTGAACCATGCAGGAGTCAGTTCAAGTGGTACCCAAGAGCACGTTTGTTTCCACCAGTACCCTCTCCTCTGCTTGAAAGCCTTTTACACACACCACCAGCCCCATCGATCAGCCCTCACTTACCAGCAAGGATTTGGAAGATTCCAGTAATGTAAAAGCGCCCGCCCTTGGTGAGTGTGAACAGCTGGCAAAAGAACAGGAACAGGGACAAGACGCTGAAGATAATGGAGAGGATCATCATTGCTTGGACAGACTGCAGCCATTCTGGAGAAAGAGAGACAGAAACCTCAGTGCAAGCAGCATGGATGGTGAGCCCCCCACCATAGCCCGTGGCCCTGGCATAATCCCCTGCACCACCATCCCACCCCTGGTTCCTTTAAGTCTCCTAACAGCCAGGGAATATGGTCACGTCCAGTGCACAACAGCTGGAGAGGTCCTCAGCACAGGCATGACGCCGCCTGGGGATTTTGGATGATGTGTGCACAGACCAGAGTGCTGGGTAAAAATGAACTGCAGGGTCACGCGCTTCCTCAGGGAGCATTTATAATAAGGCACAAGCAGAGGCATTAGTCCTTGTCTGATGCCTCAGAAATCAAGACAAATCCTCTCCCCCAGCTTCATGTCAGGCCCTGGGAGTTCAACTGTACTAGAAACACAAAAGCCATGTGCAACAAACTGTGAGGCACAGCCAGCCAAGCTCAGAGGTAAAATAAATAAAACAGTGCATGAAAACACCCTCTGCTCTTGTGGAGTCAAACCTTTTGGAAAGAGCCTTCCCCAGCTGCCAAATGCAGCTGCCTCCCAGAGCGGACCAGTTAAACCAGCCCCTGCATGAGTCACTGCCCAGCTATTTCCAGGCTCTGTGGGTGTGTAACTCCCCACGTTAAAAAAAAAACAAAACATAAATAAACAAGCAAAATGCTGCTCCATCCCATCATCTGCCCAGCTTGACAGAAAGAGGGAGTGCCTCCCAGCACTGGGACAGGTCGACACTCGTAAATCATAGAATCACAGAATCATAGAGGCTGGAAAAGACCTCTAAGCTCACCCAGTCCAACATCAGCCCAACCATGTGCCAACTGAACCATGTCCCAAAGTGCCACATCAACACACTTTTTGAATCCCTCCAAGGAAATAACACTGCTTTTCCCGTCCCTTATGAAGTTTGAGATCAAAATGAGTGTTTTCAGTCTTTCCTGAGAGGTCTTTAAGGATGCAACATTGATTAATTCACCAGAATACCAGGCAGGACAAGTAAACTGAGGTACAAATTACCAAGTGAAAGGCAGAAAAGTCATGCTTTGGGATGGACTCACACACGGGGGGGGGGGGGGAATTAGGCAGCGCTGAAGTCCCAGCCCCGCATTCCTGCCACAGTTTTACTCCCAGCAGCTCCTCTTCCCCAGCTGCACAACACAAGGAATGGCTTTCTGCAGCAAACAGCTGAAACAAAGAAAAACTTCCAAATAAAGCTGCACTTCAGCTCACCAACCTTCAGCAGCTGGTGCAGCAAACAAGCCTGCCCAGAGCAGCATCTGCTCCCAGAGTAGTTACGATGCTTCTTCACCAAATCCTCACAAGCTGCACTCAGGGAGGCAAGAGCGGAATTTAAAAGAGAGAGCAAGGTGCAGCATCTGCACTCCTGTGTCCAGTTCTGGAATTCCCAACATAAGAAGGATTTGGACTGTTAGAGTGAGTCCAGGGGAGGCCATGAAAATGATTCAAGGGCTGGAGCACCTCCTGTACAAGGACAGGCTGAAAGAGTTGGGCGTGCTCAGCCTGGAGAAGAGAAGGCTGCGGGGAGACCTTAAAGCAGCTTCCAGAAACGAAAGGGGCTCCAGGAAAGCTGGGAAGGGAATTTTTACAAAGGCCTGGAGTGATTGGATGAGAGGGTATGGCTTTAAATTTGAGTCAGGGGTGGGGAAGATAGAGATTAGACAATAGGAAGAAATTCTTCATGCTGAGGGTGGGGAGGCCCTGGCCCAGGTTGCCCAGAGCAGTGGTGGCTGCCCCATCCCTGGAGGGGTTCAAGGCCAGGCTGGATGGGGCTTGGATGCCCTGATCCTGTGGGAGGTGTCCCTGCCCATGGTTGGGTTGTTGGAACAAGATGACCTTTAACGTCCCTTCCAACCCAAAGCATTCCTTGATTCTGTGGATACAGGAACATCCATGCCTGAGCCCTTCCAGCAATTCCAGGGTGTCTGGATGCTGAATTGCAATTTCCCTCCATAATTCAGCCTGGAAAAGGCTCCCATCCCAGGTTTGGAAAGTTGAGCTCTTGTCTTACCCTTTTCCGTGCCCTAAACCTGGGTCAGGTGCTGTGCATCAGCTGAGCCCAAAGCCTGCCCAGCCCCAGACCTGCAGCTTGGTCCAGGACCCAGGAAGCCAACACTTATGTCATTTCAAACATCATGGGATCCCACTCAGAGAGGAGCCCTTCCTGCTCGGAGGTGGATGCTCCTATTGTCAGTTATTTTAGGAGAAGTCTGTCTAGACAGAAAGCTGAGCCGAGCTGTCTTCTTAATTGCATCCACCTCCCTGTGCCTCTTCTTTTTTTCAATCTGAGTGCTAAGTGATTTATATGGGCTTTGCAAATCCTGTGGTAATAAAGAACCATGTTGGAGGAACATAAAGGCAGGCAGTAAGAGAGGGCAAAGCCCAGCGTAGCCAGTGGGGTTTCGCAGCAGGCCATACAGCTCTGCTGCAGCCAGAGAGCATCAACCACACAAGCTCATGAGTAGGGAAAGCACGAGTTGATCCCACAGACCAGAGCTCTGGGCTTGCTCACATCCAGCCCTTTACTGCTTTTTATTGTCTCCCTCTGTAAAATGAGAGGCTGCAGCCCCAGCTCCTGACTCAGAAACCCACAAGCACAAGTTGCTTTGCTCCCATTAAGTCCAATTCCAGCTGCCCACAGCCTTCAACTGCACTAGGATCGTTAACTGCCTTTAATTCATTTGAAAACACCACTGTAACTGCCGATAGGGATGTTGCCTCCTCAACCTCACATGCTTTTAACTCCTTTGCTGTTTGTGCTGTGTCCTACCTATAGGCTTTTAAAAATAAAGTGAGTTTCCCACAGAGAGCCCGGGGCCCTGTTGTACCACAGGGCTGTCATCACTGTTTACTGCCAGGCTGTTATTTGTGGTTTCCCCTGGGCAGTGAGTCCGTTATTCCATTCTTCTCCTGCAGCTCTTCAGCTCCGTTGTTTATATCTTTGTTCTTCAGGAGGAGGAAGAAAAGGAAACTGAGTGGAAAGGACAGATAACACTCGGCACACCGTTTCCGGAGAGGACCCAGTGAGGGCATTTTTAGAGCATTTTCAGGCAGTCAGAAACAAGATACGAAGTTTTTACAAAGCAAATTCAAAATTTCCCTAAGCTCTTCAAGCTCCGACGCACTCATGCTGCCACTTAGGGAAGCAGGGGAAAGGCTTCACCCCGGGATGCTGAAGACTACGTTTTGTTGCCCTAAAGATTAATGTGAAAGAAAGAAACCCAGAGCAGAAATTGAAACCTAGAGCAGAAATTGCAGNTGCACTCATGCTGCCACTTAGAGCAGCAGGGAAAAGGCTTCACCCCTGGGATGCTGAAGACTACGTTTTCTTGCCCTAAAGATTAATGTGAAGGAAAGAAACCCAGAGCAGAAATTGAAACCTAGAGCAGAAATTGCAGCTGACCCCACAAAAGACTGCGGCGAACCCACCTCCCACCAGCAAAGCCCCAGCCCAGCTAGCAGGGAGGTTTTATACCAAGGATGCAGCTGAGCAGGACTGACAGGGCAGGCAGAAACGCATCCTTGCCCAGGAGCAGAGAACCTTACAGGACAGGCTTTGGCTCCTCAGGCTTTAATTCACTGCTCTTGTTGAAGACACCCCATCCTTCTTTCAACCCAGCCAAAGAGAAAGGATACAGTCCAAGCAGAAAATGACTGGAGAAGAGAAGGCTCCAAGGAGACCTTATAGCAACCTTCCAGTACCTGAAGGGGCTACAAGAAAGCTGGGGAGGGACTTTTTACAAGGGCCTGGAGTCAAAGAATGAGGGAGAATGGCTATAAACTGGAGAGGGGTAGTTTTAGATGAGGCATAAGGAGGAATGAGATGGGAGTGGTGAGGCACTGGAACAGGTTGCCCAGAGAAGTTGTGGCTGCCCCATCCCTGGAGGTGTTCAAGGCCAGGCTGGATGGGGCTTTGAGCAACTGGATCCTGTGGGAGGTGTCCCTGCCTAGCACAAGGGGTTGGAAGAAGATGATCTTTAAGGTCTCTTTCAACCCAAACCGTTCTATGATTCAAGGGATCAGCTTACACCCTCACGGTAAGACACGACTAAATTACTGCTATGCATTAAATCCCTGCATGCTGTGCCCTGCAGCTGATGGTAACATCTTGCATGTAGAGTTTTCCCTTTGCAAACTGTGTATGCACTGTACACTTAAAAAGCAACCACTTCTGGGGAAGAAAACATCCACCAAAGAGGTAACCGGAGCATGAAATATATACAAAAGTAGAGGGAGGGGAAATTCATGAGCACATCTGCATGGTAAAACCTGCTCCCTCGATGATGCAAAATAAACACCATCA
Source organism: Piaya cayana (assembly GCA_013389865.1). Classification (NCBI taxonomy): domain Eukaryota; kingdom Metazoa; phylum Chordata; class Aves; order Cuculiformes; family Coccyzidae; genus Piaya; species Piaya cayana. Next base: position 25,844 of record WAAB01020138.1, read on the forward strand.
GCGTCAGGAACCGCACCTACATCTGCTCACACAAAGGTACCAGCCCAGGTCTGCCAGGAAAAGTTGATTTCTGAGCAAAGATTTTCCAAAGCAGATGCTCAGACTCCAAGGTCTGATCAAGAACCTGAACCCAGCTTACAACCTTGATAAGAAGCAGATGGGCCACATCACAAGCACTGGGGCTTGCAATGATCCTAAGCTTTGATATTCAAACACTCCTTGGGATGGCTGAAGAAAAGGCAGACTGAAGATGCAGAAATATTACAGAATTATAGAATGGTTTGGGTTGGAAGGGACCTCAAACTACATCTAGTTCCTAACCCCAGCCATGGGCAGGGACACTTCCCACTGGATCAGGGGCTCCAAGCCCCATCCAACCTGGCCTTGAACCCCTTCAGGGATGGGGCAGCCACCCCTGCTCTGGGCAACCTGGGCCAGGGCCTCCTCACCCTCACAGCAAAACATTTCTGTTTAAGATCTCATCTCAATCTCCTGTCTTCCAACTGAAAAACATTCCCCCTCATCCTATCCCTGTATTCCCTGATCAAGAGCCCCTCCCCAGCTTTCCTGGAGCCCCTTTCAGTACTGGAAGGTCAATTAGATCAATTCCATCATTCTTCTGAGGCTGGACGTCTGCCCTTTGGCAACTCACTGTAGAAATTCAGAAAGGCACAAGTGCTCAGCTTCCTGCTGTGCTCTTCCTAAGCAGCACAGACATCCCCACTGCCACCCATGGCCCCATTGCTCTAATTAAGCATCTCTCCAGTAAGGAGGACAGCATCATGGCTCACCAGCCACATCCAGCTCCATTACATTGCAACTTTTTTCTGCTTTGGTCCCATAACTCCCACTGGCACGAAGTCAAACCTTCCCTGACTGTGCTCTGGGCTGCTGGCTGCTTCAGCCAGGACAAGCCGGTTTTGCTCCTTTCCTGATATGTCCATTCCCTGGAAAGGAGCATGATGCTGGTACTCCTGGAAATCCTACCAGAAAAGAGGGATTGTAAAGAGCTCCCAAGGTATTTGTAAGGGCTGGAGGATGAGCAGGTGGGAAACAGCAGGGCTGCGTGAAGGCACTGAATTAATCATGCTGCAATTCCTGCCCAAGACTTGCTGGTTCTCTTCTGTAGGTCTTTCAGAAGGAGATGAAGCCCCTCAAAACCCTCTTTTCTTGTCATGTCCTTCCTTTTGCCTTCTCCTCAAAGCTCCACTGAAGAAGTCCTCAAGGCCAGGAGGTCTACAGCTCTTCAGATTTGCCATATTCATAGTGGCCTATCCTCCACATCTCCATGCTTCAGGCACACGACTGTAGCAGCCATCCTGCTGGACTACTGAAACTCCCCTAGAGGCAACCATCAGTGCTGCTGAGGCAGGAGAAAACTGCTGGTACCACGAAAAACACCTTCCAAAAGTTCCATGACATCCAATTCAGCTCCTCTCCCAGACTCTCATCATGGTGCCTCTGGCATCCTTTTGGCTCGCATGTGAGAGCAAGCAGAGGTGATCGATACATCATTTCAGGCTCCAAAGGACTTAGGTACCAAGTCCCACTGATTTCAAGTCCAGGCACCAGAAACAGGGATGGAGAGCAGTGGTGTCTTGACCCACAGCCACGCCAGAGGGTACACAGCCTGTGGCCATGGAGACACCCAAGGGTCGCATCAAGGCCTAAAAATTGTTGGTTTAAGAGTTTCATAGAATCATAGAATGGTTTGGGTTGGAGGGGACCTTAAAGTCCATCCAGTTCCACCCCTGCCCTGGGCAGGGACACCTCCCACTGGATCGGGGCTCCAAGCCCCATCCAACCTGGCCTTGAATCCCCCCAGGGATGGGGCAGCCACCTCTGCTCTGGGCGACCTGGGCCAGTGTCTCACCACCCAGTTTTCCAGCACTGCACTCTGCAGTGGACTCCTCAACATGTTCTTCTGGGTTTGATGTCATCGTTCACCTGTCTGTTGCCTTCTTCCTCCCTTTTGCTCCTCTCCTATGGGCCAAGGCCCCCACCTGGCTAGGAAGCCTGACTGACCTTCTTACACAGAAAAACAGGAGCCAAATTGCCCTCAAGCAGCTGAGAAAAAAACCCACCACCAGTTCCCTGCCTCTCCTTATCAGATGCTCTTTGTAAGAAGATCAAGTAACAATAAAAACCCGGCTTTCAGCAGATGAAATCCCTTTCATATCAGAGGCAACGCAGCTATGACAGAAACTGATCTGAAATAAAAATTATTCTCCTAGAACACCCCAAGGTTTTAGACAACAAAGGGGTGAGCTGCAGTCAGCCACAAGCTGGCAGAGTGGGGTTCAACCCTGCCTGAGTCAGGCCAGCTCTACCTACCACTAATAATAAAGCGGATATCCAGCAACCATAAAGCGCTCACATTAAAAGCTGGCTCTTTCCTGCTCTGCTGGACCACAGATGTCCCCAAGTCAAATCCACACATGTGGTCCATACATATCTACAACACTCCAAACCTGGGGAGGAGTGGCTAGAAAGCTCCTCCATGGAAAAGGAGTGAGAGTGGCTGAATATGAGCTAGCAAGGTCTCAGGTGGCCAAGAAGGCCAACAGCATTCTGGCTTGGATCAGCCATGGGGTGGCCAGCAGGGGCAGGGAGGGGATTGGCCCCCTGCCCCCTGGACTTGTGAGGCTGCACCTCGAATCCTGGGCTCAGTTTTGGGCCCCTCACTCCAAGAAAGGCATTGAGAGGCTGGAGTGTGTCGAGAGGAGGGAAGGGAGTTGGGGAATGGGGGTGCAGGACAAGTGAGGAGGGTGCTGATCTCTTCTCCCGAACAAATAATAGGATGAGAGGAAATGGCCTCAAGTTGTGCTGGGCAGGTTTAAATTGGAGATTGGGAAAAATGTCTTTACTGACAGAGTGGTGAAGCCATGTTGGATGCTGCTCAGGGCAGTGGGGGGAGTCCCCATCCCTGGGGGGATTTAAAAGACGGGCAGACAAGGTGCTCAGGGATAGTTTAGCAATGGGCAGGTATGGTTGGGCTTGGTGATCTTGAAGGTCTGTTCCAACCAAATGATTCTCTGATTCTACAAGCAGGATGGAGGCAGCTGATGGCTAGAACCACAAGTATAAAGTCCGCGTGGTATCACGGACACAGACTGTCCAGCATTAATTTTCCTTGCCACAAGACTTCAGTACAGCTGTGCAACGTCATTTTCAGCCACGAAAAAGATTGCAGCCAGTTAAATGGCACCTCCACCTCCCCATTCCTTTTCTGTACCATACAAATCCAGCATTGCCAGAAGAAGAGTCTGAAAGAATAAGAAAGGCAGTAAAGCCACTTGGGTGAGGATGAAAGAGCAAAAGCAATGGGTTCAGAGGCCTCAGTCCTGCATTTTAAAGTGGAAAAAAAAAGTAGCTCAGCTCCTTATGGGAACAGCTGATGGGTCAGGGCACAGATGCCTGTGCCTCATGCCAGGGATGAAGGCTCTCCCTGCCTCCTCTGGCACAAAGGAAATGCAGCGCTGCTTAGAGTCCCATCTGTGACAGCAAAGGGGCTCTGGAAGAGGGATGGTCCGCTGGCTCATGCAGTGCCTGCCCCATTGATAAGAGGTCCATCCCTGCCCATCTAGGTGGTCCAGGACAGATCTGCTCTGGTCCACCAACCTGGATTCTGCTCGTGGCCATCACATCAGCCAATTATCAGC